>PVHP010000657.1:0-132857 GCA_004024765.1 Zapus hudsonius
CCACTTGACTTTTGACCAAGTTGCCAGCAATACATACTGGAAAAGGCAGGCTTTTCACAAGGTACCAGGCAAACTGGATTTCCACATGCAGAAAGATGAAATTTGATCCCTATCACTTACTATGAGCAAAACTCAACTGCGAATGGATCAAAGATCATAATGTAAGACCTGAAATTGTGCAACTTTTAGAGGAAGACACAGTAGACAAAAGACTTTTAGACATAGGCAAGGACTTTCTCAACAGGACTCTAGTCACTCAGAAAACGATTCACAAATGGCACCTCAGGAAATATAAAAGCTTCTATACAGCAAAGGAAACAGTTAATCAATTTAAGAGACAATCTACTGAATGGAAGAAAATCTTTGCTAGGTGTATATCTAATGGAGAATTCATATGCTATAAAGAACTCAAAAAAACTAAAAAGAAAGCAAACAAACTAAAAATAAACAGTTCTCAAAACATGGACAAATAAATATATGCGAAATTGTTCCATTTCCTTAGCCGTCAGAGAAATGCAAATCAAAACAACGTTTAGATTCTATTTCACCTGTGAATAGCAGTCATTAAGAAAACAAACAGCTACATATATTGGCAATGATGAAGACAGAGGGAATCCTTATACACTGCTGGTGGAAATGCAAACTAGTTCAGCTAAGATGGAAGTCAATAGAGATTCCTCCAAAGCTGAAAAAACAAAAAGATGCACCATGTGTCTTAGGTACACCACTCCTAGGTATTTACCCAAAAGACTTCAAGTCAACACATCACAGAGATATTTGCACCCCAGTGTTTATTAACAATAAACAATGTTGATTCACAACAGATTAGTTATGGAACCAACCTAGGTGTCCAACAATAGAAAAATAAATATAAAATAGGAGATTGGTAGGTAGATAGATGATTGATAGATAGAATTATAAAGAATGGAATTTTTATTTCTTTCTGAGTCATTAGTAGGCAAGTGGACACTTGACATAATCATATTAATTAAGCAATCTCAGAAAGACAAATACCACATGTTTTCACTCCCAAATTCTTTGTGGATACATAAAATCATGAATGTATACGTGTCATGAAAGTAGAAGCAAAATTATCTGGAAGGAAGGGGGCAAGAAAAGAGATGGCCATATAAAGAGAAATATGTCTAACATACAATATGCACTTGTATAACAATTTCAAAAACTCAATTACATAATCGTGGGAAAATAAAGAGAGCCGACCCTCTGGGGAAAGGGAACAAAGCTTTACCTGGAAGTGACTGCGAAAGGTTGGCCTTGAGCCCCCGGGCTCTGCACGCTGTCCGGTGTAGGTTCCCATACTCACCTGGAATTCCTTCCTTCACAGGAAGTCAGGGCCATGGCTCCCTCTGGTCCTGTTGACTCCTTGCTTCTGCCCCTCAGAATGTTCTCTGGCATCCTTCTCCCAGCATTCCCTGCTGGTTGGCCATCCTCCTAGCCACAGTCCTTTCCAAACTTGGACCCTGACATCTCAGCCTGCTTACACTTGGGGAGATCCAGTGAAAAGTTACAAAGTCTTTGGGTTTAAAAGAACTGAAACTCTAGAATTGGGCGCAGAATCTGTCCACATTGAGCTCCGGGGAGATGAGCAGAACCACAGGAGTTCATCACGAGAAAAGAATCAGATTGTATGTTTTGTTTTGTTTTTTTAGGGAAATGCTTTTATTTTCCATTCTAATTAACCTTTCTATTACCCTACAGAACATATATTGTTCTTCTGCCTTTATTATCCTAGGTCTGTTTAACAACTTATTTTATTTATTTATTTATTTATTGGGTTTTTTTGAGGTAGGGTCTCGCTCTAGCCCAAGCTGACCTGGAATTCACTATGTAGTCTCAGGGTGGCCTTGAACTCACAGCAATCCTCCTACCTCTGCCTCCCGAGTGCTGGGATTAAAGGTGTGCACCACCACGCCTGGCAGATTGTATGTTTTTAAATCCTTTATGTATAATTTTAAATTGTCCAAGGCATGTCAAATTCCAGTTAACATAATCCATGATAAAAAACATGCCGATCTGAATTTTAATTGTTACAAAATAATTTTTTTTTGAGGTAGAGTCTCACTCTAGGCTGACCTGGAATTCACTATGTAGTCTCAGGGTGACCTTGAACTCATGGCAATTCTGCTGCTTCTGTCTGGAGTGCTGGGCTGAAAGGTGTGTGCAACAGCGCTCACGACAAAATCATTTTTAAGAAAGGCAGCGTAGTTGGGTAGCAGGCTGGTCCAACAAGAGGCAACAGACATGGTCTTCCTTCTAGAAGGGTGGGGAAGCTTTGGAAATCTAAAGAACCAAGGAAGCTTCTGGCTTCTCATGTTTGGGGGGAGGTGAAAAGTGCCAAGTCACAATAGCAGTTTACATTCTGGGAGAGAGGGAGGCAATGGGGAGTGGGGGATCAAACAGGCCTCTCTGGTCCTCCATGTCCCAAAGGCTAGGGGGCTCTGCATTGTCCTGCTTCTAGACAGGACGCAAGGCCGAAACTGGTTTTGCTTTCCCATATGCTTGATGCTGATCCTGGGTGTGTGCGTGGAGGGGGAGGAGGTTTCATCTGCTCACATGGCTTCTTCTCACAAAGTGACTGCATTCATGTTTTAACAGTCTTGTATTCCCATAGTGACACCTTTTATGTTTCTGGAGATCAGACATGTGCAATCAGTGTAACAGCTAGAACGCAGAGACCAGACTCCTTTGACATTCTTTTTAATACAGTTTGTGGCACTTGTGTACCTCGTGTTGTCCTGACAGTCACTGAACTGCCACCTCCATTGGCACCAAAGCAGGAGCAGAGAGAGCGTCTTCTGAGCACCCTGCACATTGCTCTTCCATTGATGTAGAAAGATGAAACCATCACTGGATCTTCATGAATTGCTAAATTCTTGGGGTGTCTTCTCTGTTACGACAGAATGTATTTGATGGGTTAAAAGAATTTCATAGTGAAAGGTGTATATTAAGTGGACACAAAAATATCTTCAGAAGAATATTTTTGCTTCAGAACAGCTTTTCAGTCTGGTATACTGTTTCATCTTGAATTAAAAATGATCAGACAGCCAATCTCTGGTTCATATGAAAATGAATAATTTTAGCTGGAGAGTCTCACCAGCAAAATATTAAATGCAGATGAGATTGGCATACTGCATTTTGTCCAAAGAAATGTAGTCCCTCATTCTTAAACCCCTCCACATAATGCTTGAGAGATTTGGTAAAGATCCATACAATTTTATGCAACCAGTTAACTCCACATTATTATATAGCATTTTCACTCAAATGAGAATTAGTGTTTATCTAAAAAAGGACATGACTGTCAGATATGAAGCATTTCTTCAGTGAACATTGAAATTAGACATCTTCAAGAATATGTTTTTAAAATGAGAGGGAGGTTTGCATGTACCAGAATTCAGCCCCAACTCCCACCAAAAAACGTGACTCTTGGGGGGTCCTATGCTGTGTGTGCCACAGAGCCCACAGGTAGGGAATGCAGCGTGAGTCTGTTCCTGCTCAGCCACCTGGAGCTTCTGGCATCAGTCTGTCAGCTGTAGTGATCCATGACACAATAGGACACAGCCACATGACTCAAATGATTCTGAGCTAAATTATCAATTAAAACACTATTTTAGAAACAGTTATTAGGCTAGGTGTGATGATGCACGCTTTTAACCCCAGCACCTAGGAGGTTGAGGTAGGAGGATTGC
Organism: Zapus hudsonius; assembly: GCA_004024765.1. Classification (NCBI taxonomy): domain Eukaryota; kingdom Metazoa; phylum Chordata; class Mammalia; order Rodentia; family Dipodidae; genus Zapus; species Zapus hudsonius. Next base: position 3,708 of record PVHP010000657.1, read on the forward strand.
CGTGATTTTGAGGCAAGTCTAGGGCTACAGAGTGAATTCCAGGTCATCCTGAACTAGAGTGAGAGCCTCGAGAGAAAAATTGTTTAAAGTGTAATTATTAACAATATTATACATGTATATTAAATATTTTAATCACAATCACCTATGGTCTTCTTTTGACCCCCTTTTTGCCCCTGTCACTGAACCTCTTCCCAGCTTTATACTTTGATGAGGAATTAAAAGACTTTTTACAGGAAGGTGCCCAGGGAAGAGTCTGAATGCCCTAGCTTCCCCTGCACCCTTCCTGCACTAATTACCCATGGCCAGGTGATCAGACCTCAGAATGGTAACTTCTGCTTTATTGGCACAGATGAAGGGTGAGATGAAGGAGTGCAATACAACGCTGTCTAGAGCACCCCTTCCAAGAGTGTGGGTACAGCAATGCTGAAAACTCAAGAGATTATTCACATCTGGGAACGTAAAGCCCACAGGTACTTGAAAGTGTGTATGTTCAAGGATTATTCTGTTTGAATTTTTCTGCCTCTGAAGTGGCACGTAGCCAGTGCCCTTTTATTCTGTCATGTGTGTGGACATCTAGGTGTGTGGGAGGAGGATGCATATGTGTATGTTTGTGCATGAAGAGACCAGAGGTTAATGTCAGGTGTCTTTCTCAATCATTCTCCCCCTTTTCTTTCGAGATGGAGTCTCTCACTGAACTGGCTAGACCAGCTAACCAATGAGCCCAAGATATTCCAGCTCCCCATGCCTAGTGCTGGGTGACAGATCCATTTCCTCAGCCCTCGCATGCTCTTGAAATAGCCAGTGCTAGTTGGGGATAAGCCAAGATGGAGGCAAGCAGTAAAGAATGAGCCACCAAACCTACATATTCATAAGCTGACAGAGGTCACAGACCAAAGGCCATACCGTGACCAGTGACCTTCATGGTCCTCTCTAGTGTGACTGATTTCCTCCTGTGGTTGTAGTTCACTAAGGGTCTCAGCTTTATTCCTTATCTTAGTGGCAATCTCCTGCCTCTGTAGGCACCTTCTATTCCAATATGGATGTTGACAGATAGGGCCTTAAGAAACAAAACAAAAAAATAGCCACACCAACCAGGCTTGCCACAGTGTCAGCTTGCTGATGGAAGATTGAAGTCAGTAATATCTATAGGCATTTCATACAGATACCACCTGGCAAACACAAGTCACGTTTGAAGTATACAGATAGTTTTATCTGAATCGAATGATTTCCTTTTATACTTTCATATTTTTCATTATTATAATTCTAAGGTTACGAGGTTTTTTTAGCTTTTCATAAAGCTAAACTATTTCAGGGATCTTTCCATGCGAGAATGAACTTAAAGTCATAAGTCTGGACAAACAATTAAATGTGGCCTTAGAAAAGTTAAATAGTAAAGAAAATTTCTGGGAAACAAGTAAAAACAATTTTAAAATAGTTTCTACTATCTTTAAAGGAAAATAGAAGTCATCTTCTGTTAGGCCATTGCCCAAGCACTTGGTTACCCACTAGAACTAGAACTAAGTGGTGGTAGCACCCCATTGCTGAAGATACTACAGGTTGTAGTCACAGGACTTCAGGAGATCATGCTGAAACAGACAGGGAAGGCAGCAGCCTGCCAGCTAGCCCTCATAGTGCTGGAAAAGGCTATATGAGCTGCTGGTAGATAATGGCTGCCTATAGAATGGATAAGCAGGGGCTCTCCCAATCAACCCACTGGGAAAGATGTACACTTGTGCAATATAGGCACACAGGCTATAGGGGTAATCAACTCTTTTCTGCTTGGATATAAGGTCTCTCAGTGGGAGGGAATTCATACCTGGTCCTGAGAGCCAAGTCAGAAGCCGATGGCTTCAAAGGTCATAGACTCTTGAAGGAGGCTTCCACTGTTCTTTGGCTAAAATGAGAAGGTGTACCCATCAACACATCTTCTAAGTGCATATGCTTATCCCCTTTGATCCATGCTGGCCTCACTCTTGATAAGAAAATCTGTTTGGGGGCTGGAGAGATTGCTCAGCGGTTAAGGCACTTGCCTCTAGTGCCTAAGGCCCTGGGTTCAATTCCCAGTACCCACATAAGCCAGACCCACAAGGTGGTGGCCCTGGTTCTCTCTCTCTCTCCCTCTCCCTCTCTTTCTTGCTCTCTCTTCTCTCTTTCTCTGCTTGAAAAATAAAAAAAATTTAAAAATCTGTTTTTATAGATGGCAGCTAATACTAGGGAGACCCAAGATGCATCAGTATGACAACAAATCCAGCTGCCTAGCACAGGATGAGTCATCTCTATCACATCTGCCAGGGCCCAGAAAACATCCTAGAGGAACAGACGATTAAACATGGATGCTGTTCTCACTAATAGCCTGAGAAACTTCTCCAGGGAAATGGCAGTCGACACTGAGGAGACTCAAAACACATCAAAGGAGAAAATCAGAAGCTGCAGTGAGCTCAACACTAAAGAAGACCACACACCCTTCAAGGCTCAGAGAACATCATGGAGAGAGGATGGAAAGATTATAAGAGCCACAGGGTTGGAAGGAGTTTTCTGAGGTGTTATCCCCCACCCCACTGACTGGTGCATTCATGACCCCATAGTGAGTACTGAAAACCCCCTGCGTAGGGTCCTCAGGGGAATCAGGTTAGGATAGAGGGAATATAAGAGTGTACATAAGCTGTGGGGAATATGACCACTGCACAATATGTTCATACAGGAAAGTTCACAAGTCATATTAAAAAATCAAAAGAGAATTTTAAAAAATGCAGATGTCTCAGTCTGTTCTCTGCTACTAGTAACTCAAAACCAAAGTTTAAAGAAGACGTGTACCTGGGCTCACAGTTGCAGGTTCTAGGTTGAATGGCCTCATCAGAATTCAAAGGTAGTGTGAAGTGACAGGATATATAGGCACATCTTTCCCAGTTTTTCTCCTTCTTCCTATAAAACCATCCAGATTAGTCCTGGTGCTACCCCCCCCAGCTGGTGAAGCTGTAGGCCATGATCCCCTAAGAAATGTAAGAGGGGTGCAAAAAAAACTTTAGCAGTGGCGAAAGGCTTCTGAATGTATAACAACCATAAGTCAATTCACACTCAAATGCGCAAAGAATGTGAGGTGTTTGGGGCAGCACCTGGCCATGTTGCATCCCATGACTTCACTGCAGCCCTGCTTCTGAACAGTCACACCACACAAGGCCAATGAGTGCTCCCTGAACACCTTGGCTCAAGTTTAATACAACCATATTTTAAAATGTTAAGTGATTTTTACAAAGTTTTCTGCTTGTATAGAAATGTAATAGTTTCACTACAGAAAGCAAAGAATATTCTCCTCCATGTGAACCATTCCTCAACATATTGTAGAAGTTACTTTCTCACTGCAGGGACTAAATGCCGCACCCTAATGACCTAATTCTCCTCATCTTCCAGGATTCCCACCTCTAAACACACTGGCCTGGCTACATTTCTACCCACTTGGTACCTCACATGGGGATTAAATATCAACACATGAGTTCCTGAGATGATATGCTCAAACCATATTCAAACTGTTTCAAGATATTTATGTACACTTCCGAAAATTTAGGTGCTATTTTAAAGTGGATAATACTAATGTCGCCATTACTTCAAAACAATGTTCAGATGTTCAGGACGAAATGTAGCTCCAATCATGTTATGGGCTAGTCAGCCTTACCATTGCTGGGAAGAACTTCCAAACCAGACACAGTTTACGGAAGGAACATGTTTATTTCAGGCTTACAGATCCAGGGGAAGTTCCGTAATGGAGAAAGAAGCTGGTTCCCTCTCAGGTCTAAGCAGGGAAACAACCACCAGCAGCCAGCCAGGACCACAAATAAGCAAACACCAACCGGCAGCAAATAGCAGCGCTCTGCACACCTCTGGGCTAGAAATCAGATCTGACACCTCCTCCATCTAGGCGTCTGGAAATCCAAGCTTTAATAAGAACACCTGAGTCTACTGGGGGACATTCTAACTACCATGTAAAGTCAGATGTACAATGGTGCATACATCAGGAGTTCCTTTGAAGTGGCTGGAGGCCCTGCCATGCCCATTCTCTCTTTCCCTGTCTCTCTTCTTTCTAGCTCTCTCTGATTGTAAATAAATAAATAAAATATTAATAAAACATTTTAGGAAGCCTGGGATCAACAACATTGCAGCCTCCATAGACGTGGTAAAAAGGAAACACCGAGGAGCAAATGGTAGCAATATAGTAGACAATTTATACTAGGAAAAGACCAACACTATCATAACAGTTTCCCTTAAAGGAAGTACAAGTAAGAAATTATTAACAATACCGATGCTTCATAAGGAGAAAACACAAATAACAGTCCTAAGGGAAAAAATGTGACAGGAGAAGAACTTACGATAAAGACCTTTATGGTCACATTATAAATCAACAAGGATGAAACAGTTAATACAAGTCAACATAACTGAACAAGAAGATACAGAAAACTTTAATGGCAGTGTTTATCAGAAAATTGAATCTAAGTGAAGACTTCCCATGAAAGAAAACTTGAGGCTCCAATAACTTAACATGAAAACTCCCAATAGTGCTATAATTCTAGTCTTATGAAAGTCCGTTCAGAGGACAGAGAATGACTAAGGCATCTCAATTCATTCTAAAACCTAGTAAACACATTAAAAGAAAGGAAACATTAGATTCATTTCTCTCTCCCACAAATGTACACATAAAATTCCAAACAAACAACTCATAAGCAAATCGAATGCAGTGATACATAGAAAAGACAATGCCGTATGATGGCAGAGAGAGAGAGAGAGAGAGAGAGAGAGAGAGAGAGAGAGAGTTAGTTCAGGTTTCCACAATTCCTTTCAAGGACCTGCCAACAATAACCTAAAACCTTCCACTCCACCTTACCTCTTTTTTTTTTTCATTACCCATAATGAGATAAATTTAATGAACAAATAATGAGTTGTTATCCCCATTTCCCCAATGACCCTCTTCCCTATCCCCAATCAGCTGGATAAGTCCATGGAGGTAGGGGATTATGGATAGCCTAGGAGTCAACCCGGTTCCACCCGATTTAGTGTGATGTTACTGAGGGGGGCGATGTCTCTGGGACTTCTCCCCCACCATGTCTCTTACAATCTTTCTGCCCCCTCTTCCACTCAGTTCCCCGAGTCAAGGTGGGTGAGTATTAAGGCTGCTTTATTTTTGAGGTCTTAGGGGTCTCTGTACTTCTTGCTTTAGGTTGTGTTGAAAATCGTTGGTGTCTGTCTGTCTGTCACAGCTCTCTCGCTGCCTTCTGAAACATACAAACAGAATCTCCAGAGAGTGAGATCAGTACAGGTTAACTGAGATACACATTTCTGAATTGGCTAGATTCTATTGTGAGTAGCCTCTTTGTAAATCACCCGTATAGTGCATCTCTCTTTGGGGGCCCAAGAGTTTGGTTCCTAAAACATTTTGTCCTAAATCTCCAGTTCCAGTTAAGGGCTCCCCGTCACCAATTGGAGTATTTGGCCAAATTAAAAGCTGTTTATTGCCTCCCCCATGCTTTGGCTCCTCCATTGCACAAGTGCTCCTTTCTTGGTTCACTGTTCTCTCCCAGTAAGAAGTGTGTTCAGCCTACTCATGGCGGCAGACTGCGTTTCATGTCAGTGGTCTTTGTTTTCTCCAACTGTCATTGACCAGTTTACCCTGGCAGCTTATGTAGTGCCTTCCAGCACTGCACTAACTACCATCTGGAGGCTGGTTACCATTCTGGACCTTGCAGGGTCTCTTGATCTATGGCATTCTGTGGTTTCTTCAGCAACAAGATCCTACCTCAGGCCTGGGTGGGCATTCAAGAGCTTTGGCAGAATCCTGTGTTGTTTTTGGAAACTCATGGTTCACTTTGGTCAACAGCTCAGTGAGGGAAGGAGCCAGTGACTGGGACCAGGAGTTGTCAGACTGATCAATTTTTCACAGGCTTAGACTCTCTTCTATTTACGGCCCCTCTTGCCAGATGACGCCCACTACTTGCTCAATAGTTTACAGTAAGCAAGTGAGAATTTATGATATTGATCCCATTTTGGTTTAGCTTCATGCTTAAGTAATCCCCTCCCCCATCCCTTACCCCTCATTCATAAATCTTTCACCATTTCCCAAAGGTCCCCAGGTTGAGACCACACCTGCATAACATGAGGAAAAAATTGATGACATTAAAATAACAGAGACTAGTTGGTAAAAAGAAAGGGGAGATTTGGGAGTAGGAAAAGGGAAGGAGTGAGAGGGGATTATGATCTTGGTTTATTGCATATATTTATGAAACCTGTCAATAAAAAAGCTTTTGTAAGACACTAAAAATAAAGATCAAAAGTGACAAACCTTACCACAAATTATTTGAACAAAGCATAGTATACTAAATGTACATCAGATGTAACAAGTCAGTATTTCTGCCTTCGTGGGCTGGGTTTTGAATGCTTTTCCTGCCTAAGATTTTTTTCTTTTTTTAAGCAACCTGCCCATTTATAGAAGATGCAGTTAGAACTTTCAATTATATTCCCTGCTTTGGGATATGTATTGCCCCAGTGTAAACCAGCCCAATTACATTTGGGGGTGAGCTTCTGTCTCACCTAAGTTGTGAAATGGGTTCCTTCTTTGGTGCACTGTGGGCTCATATTAGGAGGTTAGGCAGATCAGCCCTGTGGATACGATCTGCTGGTTTGGATACTTGCTGTGTGGGGAAGGGGGGCCCGGGTCCCTTGGGTGTTCTTAGTGCTGGTGTATGGGAGGAGGTTATGGGGTACTGTCTGGATGTGTCTTGGAGCTGTTCAGCTGGTCTTTCATTGTCTTCTGTTTGGGTTCGTTCTTTTGATTTTGCAGTCCTGATGTGAGTGGGGAGGTTTCCTTCCAAGTAGTTTGCAAAGCTCTTGCTGGTTCAGGCAGGGTAGGACCAAGACGTGCTTTCCAGGGCCAGTCCTTGCTCACTGAGCTGTAGTTTTAAAAAACTTTCTACTGATAGTTTCCATAGTTATAGAAAATAAACCATTATGATTCCCTTCCCACTCTCCCTCATATCTGTTCCCCTTCTCAATTATTCTTTGTTTTGTTTTGGTGTCATCATCTTTCCTCCCATTCTGTGTAGGTATCAATAGTATCAAGGCCATTTTGTGTCTGTAAGTTTGCATTGTAAGCAGTCCTTCCCTTCCTTTGGCTCTTACAATCTTTCCACCTCCTCTTCTAAAATAGACCCTGAGCCTTGGAAGTGTGATAGAGATGTCCCAGTGCTGAATACTCCACTGTCATTTCTTCTCAGCCCTATGGTGTCATCACCAGTGTCATACCATCACCATCTGAAAAAGAGAAGCTTCTCTAGCCAAAAATGAGAGTGGCATTATTAGAATGGTATGCTCATTTTTAAAAATAAGTGCTTATAAGGCAATTTGGTGGGCTTAATTATGTATTTAGCCAGACGACAGCAGGCATTACTCCCCTGCCATAGGCTTTTGACTAGGTCTTCAGTACCAGGCATGTATTTCTTCTCATCAATTGGGCCTCCAGTCCAATAAGAGAGTAGTTGGTTTTCCCCAAAACAGACATGCCACTGTTGCCCCAGTTGGCACATTTGCCCTGGGTGGCCTGTCTTAAGGCTTGCAAGGTCTACTGCTGGTCGCCACCATTGATGACTTCTCTCTCCCATAGGGCAGCATGCAGCCAGAGCTTTTTCCAGGGAGGATTCCAGCTCAGCTCCAGCTTGACTTCTCAGTGACCTGCAGCCCAAGCATATCTGATCTTCAGCAGTAGGGTCTTACCATCTCGTTCTGGTGGGCCTCCAAGAGCCTTGGAAATGGCCTGTAATGTTCTGGGGGGGGGGCCTCAGAAACCTCCCTGGCCAACAACTCACTGGAAGGTACCCTACCCCTGCACTGAAGTGTTTCTAGTAACAATCTGGCTACTGGGTGTGTGTTAACTCACACCCATAGTCCTGTTGACTGGAAGGCTTGATATATCTGGCTTATGCTGAGTTCCAGGTCAGCCTGGGACTGAGGGAGACCTTGCCCCCAAGAAAGACAGAAGAAGACAAGAGGGCGCTATAAATCCAGAGATAACATATGCGACAAATTCCCTTTCAAGACCCAGTTTATTTAAGAATGTCAAAGTACATCAGTGCCCGCCCTGATACCTCTAGGCATGGCCTCTGCCCTCACCCCAGCTGAGGATGAGGCTGGCGCTATCTGTGTCAGCTGTGGGCTGCCTGGCTCGTGAATCTGATGCGTGGATCAGCTGTACTGGGTGCTGGGGCCCCAGGTGCTGGTGGTTGGGGGAAGGGTGGCTTCTTGAAGCTGCTGCTCAGCTGCTCCCGGAACCCAGCAACCTGGTCGGACCCAGGTGTCTCCTCCTTCAGGTTTTTTGACTTTGAAGGTCAGGGTGCACAGGTGAGTGGAGACCTCTTTTGCTGTTGCTCTGCTTGAAGGCTCAGCTAGGTTCTGGCAAGGCCAGTTGCAGGGCGGTGGTTGCCAAAAGCATCCGGTCTCTCCTGTTTCTCTACCTTCGGTTTTTGGTAGAAGACTGATCTGAGGCCTCTCTGCCTTCTCTCTCTCCCCAGGTTACTTAGTGGGGCGACACCGAAGTCACTGAGCTGCAGTTTCTCATCGTGAATCTAGAAGCAGTCTCCTGTGTGCAGTGCTCTTCCGAGACACAGAGAGGCACCCGGGTGCACGTGCAGGGAAATGGCACAGAGGACACTGCAAGCAGAGGAGAAACCGCAGGAGAAAAGCGCAGTGACAACCTGCCTTGGGAGTTCTGTGCGCTAGACCTGTCAGAAATAACTATAACCTGAGCCACCCGCCTATGGCATTTGCTAAGCCAGCTACTGAAGGAGCCTGACGAGATGAGCACAGCTGTGTCCCTGGATCACCCCGGCCCCGGGGAGCGGAGCACCATGGAGCCCAGCTAGTGTTCCCCAAAACCAACAAACGTTTTAAAAAGAAGAAACAAGTTGGAGAGCTCATACTTCCTATATTCAAAGCTTACTAGAAAGCTACAGTAATCAAGAGACAGACATACAACCTTATTTCTTACCTGATCTAAGTCATAAAAATTAATTTGAGGTGCATTGTAGATCCAAATGTGAGTGCTAAATGGATCAGGCTTAAGAAGAAAATGTGAGCATGCGTATGCATAGCCTAATGGTTGGTAATGACTTCTTAAGCAGGAGACAAAACACTAACTATAAAGTAAAAATTTATATTCTATACATCAATAAAATTAAGTAGTTATCCAACAGAAGATAATATGAAGCCAGGCGTGGTGGTGTGAGTACATAAGTCCCACTTGGCAGGATGAAGGAAAGGACTCAGTCTGAGGTTGGCCTGGGTTACCTGGGGAGACTGTGTCTAACAAACACACAAACAGTAACTCAGACAAATAACAGGTAACATTAAAAAAATTTTTTTTGCAAGGAGAGAGAGCGAATATCTGCACTCCAGAGTCTCTTGTTGCTGCAAATGAACTCCAGATGCATGTACCACATTGTGCATCTGGCTTTATGTGGGTACTGGATTATTGAACCCAGGCCAGGAGGCTCAGCAAGCAAATGCCTTTAACTTAACCACTGAACAATCTCCCCAGCCCCCGAAGTAACAATTTTTAATAAGTTACTTAAAAAATTTTGTAACTTATTCATTTGTAAATAGGGAGAGATAGACAAGAGACAGACAAAAAGAATGGGCGCACCAGGGCCTCCAGCCACTGCAAACAAACTCCAGATGCATGCGCCCTTTGTGCATCTGGCTTTATGGGGGTGCTGTGGAATCAAACCTGGGTTGTTAGGCTTTACATTCAAGTGACCTAACCAGTGAGCAATCTCTCCAGCTCTGATAAGTAACTTTTTAAAAAGAAAACATAAAGAGATTAAAAGGGCAGAGGGAGACAGAGAAATAGTGAAGATGGGTATATGTGCTAAAGGACTTAAGAAAAAGGATTTGCGTTCTTATGCTCACCAACAGACAGATGTGAAGATGTCTAATATAGAATGAGAATTTTGATAGTCACCCAGTGAAATATCGCACAGCAATGGAAAAAGAATGGGTTCATGTTGCATATAACATGGAAACAAAAAAAAAACATAGCCATGGATACTTCTGTTCAGTATTGATTATAATCCCAGGGCATAGTAATAAAAAATGCTGCTAGGCATATGTCATAGTCAGTCACACACCGTTGGGATGAAACTCCAAACCAGGCATAATTTTGGGGAGGAAAGTATTTATTGAAGTAACAGACCCAGGGGAAGTTAAGGAAAAAGGCTGGCTCCCTTTCACAGAAGCAAGCAGAGACAGAAACCCAATACCAGTACCTCAAGCAAGCAAGCACATTGTAACACTGTAATTCACAAAATGCAGAACTGCCAGACCTGGGGTTCTGGCTGCTGTTTTGCATATCTATCCCTAGGATTTTGCATCCAATTTAGAAAGGGTGTCATGACCCCAGGAGGCCAGGCCAAAGTGACACTTCCTCTAGCCAGAAGCCTGGAGACAATTAGCAATTTAATAAACACAATTATAATAAATTCTATTGGGGGACATTTATTCAAAACTACCACAGCATACTTTCCACTGTGGGACAATAACCTGAGCTTATTTCCTCGTGGTTTTCAGAATCGCTCAGTCCAAACAACACAGCATCTCCCTTCTTTGTCAATTTAGAGGCATGAGGAGCCCAAAATAACCGAGTAACCATCCTAATTTCCAGTTTGGTAGAACTACAGTCATTCTTGGTACAAGCATTCCTCCCTCTAAAAGGAAGACTTTCAGGCCAGCAAAACACAAGATCAGGAAGCAGTCATTTGTAGGTCATGAGAGTTATTCATGATCGGATGCATTCACATTTGGAGGGCAAAGCATCAAACTAGAGTGATTTTATTAGCTTAAAGTCTGACGGGATTTGCTCATTTAGACTTACTGGAGACTTTCCCCCTTCTATTCTTATTCCTCCTCTTTGGAGTGAGACTTTCTACATCTTGTCTACCACTGAGTTCTAGAAACACAATTATATTGGTTCTGTTTAATAATGAGAATTTTGCCTTAGGATCAATCCTACTCTGAGACTCTCCTACATTTCATTTGGGTATTTAGATATGATCATAAACTTCAGAACTGATATGGAAGTTAAAACCTTCGAGGTTGCTAAGAGGGAATGAGTAGGTTTTGCATTTGGAAAAGACATGGATGTGGAGGGAATGCTATGGGCTGTTAGCGTTATAGTCCCAAATCTCTATGCTGACACCCCAATCTCCAGTGAGAGGTATTCAGAAGTGCAGCACTTGGGAAATAATTAGACCCTTTTGCAGTCAGCATTCTAATTGCTGTGCAGAAAGAACCCAAGCAAAAGCAGCTTGTGGAGGAATGGGTTTATTAGGCTATGGACTCTAGGGGAGACTCCATCCTGGCAGGGAAAACAATGGCATGAGCAGATCTTGGACATCACCTCCGCCACAGCACTGCAAACAGCGGCAGGAAGGTGTGCCAAACACTGGCAAGGGGAAGCTGGCTTATAACCCCATAAGCCTGCCCCCCAACAACACAGCTCCAGCGAGGTTCACATTCCCGAACTGCCATTTGCTGGGGATTGAGCATCTAGAACACATTCGGTTGTTTGTGGGGGACACTTGGATCAAACCATGACAGACCCCTTGTAAATAAGATTAGTGCTCATCAAGGAGGAGACAGAAGTGAGCTCTCTACCATGTGAGGACTCGGCAAAATGGAAGGTTCTACAAGACAGGAAGAGGACCTGGACCAGCACCCAAACATGCGAGTGTTCTGATCTTGAATGCTGAGCCTCCAGGCTGTGATGAATAAATGCCACATTCTGTTATTTTTGCCAAGACAGCCTAAGGAGACTATGTTAACATTAGTTTCCAAATTAGCATAAATCCTCACTGATGATGGGTCAGTAATTAAAAGTTAGATTTTTTTCAGGGCTGGAGAAATGGTTCCATAGAAAGAGCGCTTTTCACGGAAACATAAGTGCTTGATTTGTCAAACACACACACACACTACAAAAAATATGATTTTCAAGATAGTGACGGACTAGTTGGGAATAACGTTCAGTTGCAATGCACCTGTGTGGCAGTGTGTATTCACCAATCCATCTACATTTCCCTCCTGGACTTACAAGCAGACTACATTTGCAACCGCCGTTCTAGTCAAACATAGCTCCGAGTGTTTCCTTGTCGGTGAACTATAGGTAGAAATGGCATAGGATCTCTAGGCCACCTATAAAACCCTCCCTCCCATATGTGCTCCTGTCCCTTTTCTCTGGAAGGTCCCAGTGGAGGGTAGAGCCTGGGGGAGAGGGGTTTCCGGGTGACTCCCATGCAATCAATGTGAAAAATAAGAAACAACGAACACCTCTTCTAATCACAGGTGATCACGAAATTGACTTTTTTTTTGCTCAGGTTGATTAAGGAAGGGTCACAAAGATAACAAAAAAAACTCCATGCAGTGCCAGGGCTCTGGACAACAAATTTCTGAAGTCTTCAATCTGGGTTGGTATTCATGATTACCAACTTTGCAAGCAATTGTGTCTTGCAAATTACTTCATTTGAACAATCTAATTTGTAAAAGCAAATCTTCACCAGTATTTATATGTCCAGACAGAGTGAGCACAATTACAAAACTGAAGACTTGATTAGTGGGGTCTTTACACTGTTGGGATAACCTTGAGTCAGTCACCTAGAAATCTGTGCTTTCTGCAGGTACCTGAGGTGATCTCATAAAGATCCTCCACTTCTTCTCAAGCCAGATGGCAGCAACAGATAACGGATTAAGCCAGATGGCAATAGGAGATAATGGATAAGAAACACACACGCACACACTCCTATTCAATAGGAGATAATGGAGACACACACACTCCTATTCTCTATCATTTTATGAATAGGATACAATTACGTCATTCTGTGTCTCAAACCTCATGAAGCAAAGGTTTACTGAGTATCTAAAATTAAACAGAAGCACTCAACTCCATGAGTGGTTGGTTGCTGGTAGCAGAAACTGCACACCATTGTTCTGGAAGTTCACATTCAAAATCTATCTCTCTGTCATCTTCAGTAACAGGAGGATCAAGTGAAGCTTTTAAATACTACTTGTATTTACTTCAAGGGAAGGGGAGAGAGTGGGTGCTCTTGTGGTTGCAAATCAACTCCAGATGCATACACAACTTTGTACACCCACACTTATGTAGGTACTGATCCTGGCCCCCAGGCTTGGCAAGCCACTGTGCCAGTCCTCAAGGAAGCTTTGACCAAAGGCTGGGTGGGGCTTCATCTGGAGCAGCCTGCAAAGACGAGTGTGCAGGTATGAATGTTGCCCCCGACCCCTGTATCCCCACTAGCTAGGAAAGTCCAACAGGCAATGAAAGACCTGACTGTAGACTGGAGGCTCTTAGGAGGTAAAAAGAAGCCAGAGCTGAAGCGATGACTTCAGAATCCAGAAGCTTCTGGTGGCGATCAAATCTTTGTCTAAGATGAAATTGGAACAATCGTGGTCAGTTTTTCAAGACTGACAAATTCCATTAGTTTTTTTTTTTTCTTGAGAAGTTTGGTTTGGTTATAGAAATAAAATTCATTCCAGTGAAAACAGTGATTTTTATCCACATGACTGCACTGATATAAAGGTCAATGATGACAGTGAGGCAAAATTAGCACAAGTGATGGAAGGAAACATTAAAATAAGCATTTACAAGTACATCATCTCTCGGACACCTCATCTCTCTGTACCCATGGGGGATGATGGAGGCAAAGAAGGTTCTTGCCAGGACCCCTCAGACACAAAAATCCAGATGCTCGTCATAGTATCTGCAAATAACCCATGCACTCTCTGTACTGTGATTACTGCTAGCTTACTTACACCTCATGAACAGTAAATGCCCACAGAAGGGTTGTTCCACACCACACAGATGCTTAAGAAAAGTTTTGACTGGCAGTTGTTGGCTCAACCCACAGAAGAAAAACTCCTATGTAAAGAGACTACATTAAAGCTAAATGAAGTCAGGTATGGTGTGGAGGATTTTAAGCTCTTCAGCACCTAATAAGACTGTGTCAAAAAAAAAAAGAAAAGCCTGAAAAGATCATTAGATTTAACACACTAGTTTCCAATTTTGGAATGCTACTCTCTTCCCCTGGTGATATGTGGTACTTCCTGAATCCTATGGTTCTGAACAGCTTTCTTCTTCATATTCTGTATTCTCAACCAACTTCATCTTGGGCATGGAGAACTCAATGCTTGAAACATACAAGCCCAATCAGTATCTATGTATAAAATACCATTTATATTTATTACTTACATAATTATATTGAACATGGATATGATTTATGTGTATATAAAACATGACTTAGAAATCATCTATTACCCATGAATGGCCTGAAATATTAAAATATATTTTATTATATAAATCTACTCAAGAATGTACTTTCAAGGACCACATATCCAATTCTTAATGTAAAAAGTAGGTTAGAATGACATCATTATGTAAATAATGTGTATGCTATGCCAATTACACAGTAACTGGAAGGGTTAAAAGACTAACTTTCATAGGATGAAATACATCATGCGGACTCCCCTAAGTTAAATATAACCAACTCTATTATGAAAGTCAAAATCACAAAGAGAAATAAGTCTGATGAAATTGTAGACAGCAAGCTCAATGGAAGGGGTACACTAAGCACAGTGGCTCACCACCAGGAAACGTCCCTCATTCTGAGTACAGTATAATCTGCTGGAACATTCCACAACTCAGGAGTTATGAGTCTCAACTGTCAAGTTTTCTAAGAGAGAAATGAAGCATGGATGGCAATCTAAGAAAATGGAACCGTCTCAGCAGTTTACAATTCTGTGAAAAATACAGAAATCCCGTGCTGTGGTAAGCCACAAATAATTCATGAGGAAGGTGGAGTAGCCACAATGTATTATTCACATCCTATACACAAACATCAAATTTTAATTTATACACTGGGGGGGGGGCAGAAAGTCATCAGTCATCATTTTCTATGCAGTAACAAAATTCTTCCTAAGATGTGTCTCTTTCAGCAGTGACCAAACTGCCAGTCAACAGTAGAATCTTTCCCAGTGCTTGGAAAGTGAAGGGAGGAGGGTCAGGAATTCAAAGTCGTCTCAGTTACAGTTAGAGGCTAGACTGGGCTACTTGAGTCCTTAAGACAAAACAAAATAAAAACAGGAACAAAAAAAAAATAAAAGTGGTTTCTTCATTTTCTTCAGGCATTTGAGTTCTATTTTCTCCACCCTTGGCTCCTAACTTTCTGTTCCTTAAAAGATGTTGTGTTTACATTTATGAACTAGGTGAACAGAGAGCATTTCCAGGAAGGGCAATTCCAGGTTTCTATGGAGACATGGGGAAAGAACAGAAGTACCTCTTTCTTCGTGTGGAGAACTGACCAACAGGGCAGACGTGTAGGATGAACAGTACATAATGCACTGCTTGGCTCTACAATTTCCCAGCACCATCTTACACACATCAACTTACCAGAAAACCCTGGGCCAGGAAGTAGATTAAATGTACAAACAGCAATTCTACAGCATAAGGAATGGCTTGAAATAGAAGCATCACTTTTCTTATTGCAAAGCAAAGAAACTGCCTCTCACACAGGACAACCCTAAAGAACCGTGAAGGATGACATGGCCCTGGGTGGGAATCGCTCTTGGTAAGCACGTAGTTAATTCTCTCAGAACTTGAGGTCCAGCAAGGCAAGCTGCTTTCCTCTTTTAGCATTTCTTGAATATGTACTTTTGAGTCTGATTCAATTTAAACCTTTAGACTTCTGCTGAAAATAGATCTATGCTGAACAATTTTTCCAGTTGCTGCCTCGCATTTGAGAGCAAAGTGGGAACCCTGGGGAGACTGAGGCCTGAGCCAGAGCTCTGCTGTGTGCCACTAGAATGGAATCGAAAGGGCAGTGTAGTAGGCACCCAGGAAAGTGATCCGTTCAAGTACAAAGCCAAGCAGCCTAACGGCCAAGCCTGGAGGATTTGAAGGACTGAATGTGAACCTTACATGGCAGCTCCTCTTCAGGAACCCACGCAAAGTCATTCCGCGAGATCCTTTTTAAAACCCGCAAAACTGTATAAAATATAGACTTAAAAAAAATCACTGGCACGAATGTCATCAGTAAGCAGTTAACTGTTGGCCTAACAATACCTGATGTGCCTGCTGAGAACCTACCGCATGAGCTTCATGAGAGAGAAAATGCCGTTGACAGCGTAAAATGTAAAAATAAAATTTTGATATGAAGGACTCCATTTATTTTATTAAATACAAGCCTGAATATTAAGTAGATATTACAGATTCTAACACGATTTTGATTTCCAAAATGTCCCATTGGTGTTTCAAGAAAACACACTGTAGGTTTTTTTTTTAATGCCTGCAAAAAAGCAACAATGTGTGAATACAAAGTGGATTCCGAAACTTAGAAAAGTCTATTCAAAATTACTTTGAATCCCTAAGGTGACTGTAAACAGTTTGTTTCTAGACGTTCATAGCTTAAAGGAATGTGAGGATCACAGTTGACATCCACTTTGGTCTAGGCGGCCCAGCCTCGCTACACAGTAGTTTCGTGCTTCCATAACCCGGTCCTGACTGCAGGCAACGCTCCTTCCTGCCCAGGGCCTTTAGTGGGTCCATTCTGGACGGCCAGGTTCAGGCCGTAGGACCTGCGCTGACCGT
This sequence comes from Zapus hudsonius, assembly GCA_004024765.1. NCBI lineage: Eukaryota > Metazoa > Chordata > Mammalia > Rodentia > Dipodidae > Zapus > Zapus hudsonius. Next base: position 20,389 of record PVHP010000657.1, read on the forward strand.
CAGGGTCCCCCGCCGCCGGCTTCCCCAGGGGAGCTCGTGGCTCGGCGTCCCGGCCGGTGGCGGGGAGGGAGCTGCCGGCGTCGCTGCTGTCCTGGAGGGGCGGCTGGGCCGGTCGGTCCCTGGAGGCCGGGTGCGCCCTCCGCGGCCGGCTCCGGGGCCCGGGCTGCAGGCTCCCGTCCGGGTCGTGGATGTGCTCCCGCAGCGCGGCCAGCCGGCCGGCTCGGGGCCCCTTGCTGCGGGGCTTGTGGGGGCGGCCGGGGTGCAGGCCGGCCCGCACGCGCTCCTGCGCCGGGAGGTCGTGGTCCAGCGAGGGCTCGGTGAGGCTGCCGTCAGGCTGCGGCTGGCCTCCCCGCTGGGCCGCGGCCGCCTGCAGGTTGGTCAGCTTGCAGCCCGGCGCGGAGTCCGCGCTGCCGCTGCTGTGGGTGCACTTGGGGGTCTCCACGTGCGCCCCGCTCGAGGCGGGGGGCGGCACGTTGACTTGCACCGAGTACGAGCTCCGGCCCGCACAGCACGTCAGGACCCACGCGAGTCTCACGTCCTCCCTGCTGGCGCAGTGGTGGACCACCATGAAGGCGCCGAGGCTGAGGCAAGCGGCCCCGAAGCAGCAGCTGAAGAGCAGGTCCCAAGGAGCGTGCAGGGAGACGGCCATGGCCCCCGACCCCCACAGGGCCACGAAGAAGAGCAGAGCCAGGCCGGCCCCCAGGAGCTGAGCGCGGAACGAGTGCTCGTTCTCCAGCGTGGACGTGGACAGCAGGGACACGGACACCGAGTCCCCGGGGTGCAGCTCTCCCTGCTGCTCCTCCGCGGGCTCCTTGAGCTCGTATTTGCGCTCGGGGTGTCTTCTCAACTGGATGAAGATGCTCAGGAAGTACATGCAGTCCACGAAGGTGATGAAGCCGGCGGGCCCGTAGAAGGCGCCCATGGAGGGCTCCCAGGCCATCCAGCAGCTAGGAGAGAGCAGCGAGCAGGTTAGACTCCCACCGTCCCGGGGGGCTGGCTGGGCACCGCCCCAGGGCGCAGGTACTCACTAGGGCGCACTGGGCCGGCTGCCGTAGTTCCTGATGTTCGCGGCCGCAGTGATGCCGCAAACGATGACCGGGATCCCGCCGCCAATCAGGTAGAACCTAGGGGAGGGGGGCGAGGGCTCGTTATTCTGTCTTCAAGGCATTCTTATCAGTGTCTCCACATTTCAGAAGTCAGTCCTTGCCCGAGTTACGGAGCGTTACCACCGATACATTCAGAATTAACTTTTGGAGACTTGGGTTTATTTATTTATACACTCATTCATTTATTTCTTGAGACTGGGAGTTTTTCAATTGATTATGTTTTGGGGAATTTTTTTGCAGATTTTGAAATGCATTTATTAAAAGCATATTCATTAATGTCAGCCTAGATAAGAGTTGTGTAGATAAAAATATACCCTGGTTCTATACTTTTAAATAGGTTTCTTTTTTAAAAGAAAGACCTAGGAAGTTTCCCGGCTGAGCAAAGCTTGTCGGCTGCCTCCACCTTGTGGACAGACAGAGGAACACTCAGCCACTGTAGCTAGGGCTTGAAGCTGTGTTTTCACAGGAGCAAGTGGCTTCCACCAGATTTAACTGGTGAGCCAGGAAGTCAGTCCACAAGACAGCCTTTGAGATACTGCTTGGTCAGGATCCACATACAAAAGTGTAGTGATGCACCAGTCACTGGCCCATGCCCCACTAGGCCCGCACTGCCTCAGGACTTCCCCATCAACTGAAAGTAAGGCTGTTATTGGGACCCTAGCAGCTTTCTCTGGAAAGGTGACCTGTCTTTTCTCCTTTGGAGCAGCTGCAGAAATGAGGAAGATGGGTCAGTGACCAAAAAAGAATGGTGGCCACAATATCTCAGTTCTCTGCCCGTTAAAGAACGGCTTCTGTCCTGACTGGACACCAGGAGTACAGCCAGACCCCCAACTCCATATTTCCTCCTCCTGGAATAACAGCTCTAAGGCAACATGGGCTTGGATAGATGCTATTTCTTCAGCAAATTTAGCTCCTAAAATCCTTAACTCTGATAACAGTACTGCTGGAGAGGTTCATTGTCATGGAAATCTACAACTGTGTTTTCTATGTCACAGATACAAGGAAACCCCAAAGAGGAGGTCCTCTTCCCACTAATTAATAACCACCTGCTTCTCACCTAAGAGCAGGACAACCTTTCCAAAATGTGCTTTGCTTTCTACCATCTCCCCTACAGCCCCTTTCCCCTCCTGGAACTAACCTCCTGTTATCAATTAATTCAGACATTCAAAGATTGAAGATCTCCTTCCCTAACTGCTTTTGACGTTCCACTTAAATATATGATCCAAGTTTCCCCATTGTCTAAAACTTTCCTTGAACTACACACATGCATGCACGCACGTGCGCACGCACACACATACTATACACTTTTAAACTGGAAGAATCCCTATCTCCTGTCTTGCTTGACCTGCATACGTTGTCAATGCTGCAGGTGCCCTGGGACCAAAAGACCCTCGGCAGCCCACCCCAGCCTCTAGGCAGCAACGTGGCTCAGTTTCCATGAAGTTCATGGGCTCAAGCCTAGCAGGTGAACTCGCACGGCTCAAAGCAAATATAGGCCGGTGTCCCTCAGAGGCTGCATGGGGCTTTCCTTGAACCCTTCATGCTCCTCTACTAGAACCTGGGAAGAGCTATGAGAGCATTCCCAAAGTCTTTTTTTTTTTTTTTTGCATTGTGGGGTATGTATGAGTGTGTGTGATGTATATGTGGTGTATATGTGTGTATATATGTGTGGTGTATTTGTGGTGTGTGTGCATGTAGATTCACGTGTATGTACATGTGTCTTCATCACATTCCACTTCATTTACAGGTCTCTCAGTTGAACCCACAATCACTGGTTCAGCTCGCTCAGCTTGCCAGCTTGCCCTGGGGATCTTGGGGGATTGCAGGCCTTCTTTAATGCCCACCTGGCATTTTGGTGTGCTTCGAGGGGAGCTGAACTCTGGCCCTCACATTTATGCAACAGTTCTTTTAACCACTGAGCCATCTCTCCAGACATGATCCTCATGTTCTTAGCTAATGAACATGTTTCACTTCTTTCACACGAGTGACAGGAGGCCAACCTCATCCTGTAGTACGACTCTGTGCTGGCTAAGCAACCCCACTGTTCCTGAGATCCTTCATGTTATTTGGTGTTCCTTCATTTCTTCCATGACCCGTCTATTAGACGCGGATGTTAAATGCATCCTGGGGGAGTGTGTCCATTCTCATGGCTTCAGTGACAGCAGCACGTGCACACATCTCAGGCCTACACTGGACTTGCAAGAAAGCACTGGTGAGCCCTGTTGCAGGGTCTTTTCCAGGCCTTTCCACCTCTGATTTTTCCTGTGATCCTTTCTCAGGTGATGGAAACACCACGTGCCGAAAAGGCTGGCTCACTGGAGCAGACTGTCCAGACACCTTCACCCCCTCCCTTAAACCAATTGGCCATCCAGTCTGGCAAAGCTGCCTCACATCTCTTCTCCCCATTTCCCCATGCTTCTGGCTTCAACAGAAGGGCCTGAGTGACTCAGGGAACTCCTGATTCTGGAGTATTCCCATTTATATTCACTACTACTGCCACACTGTCCTTCTAACAGGAGCCCTTAGTGAAACACCTCTGAAGGCTCCGCGGCCAGCTTTCTCCCGAATTCCTGCTCCCCTCTACCACAACCCTCGGCCCAGCCAGTCTGCATGTCTTGGTTTCCTGGGTTCACTCCCATGTTTGAAGGGCACCTCCAGCTTTGCCCTTGTGGTAGTCTGAATGGATGTCCCCCAATAGATTCACACGTTTATTAAAGCTTGTGAATTGTCTCCAGCCTTCTGGCTGGAGGAGATATCACCTTGGCCTGGTCTCCTGGGGTCCAGCCCTAAGGTATTTCTAAGGTGGATATGAAATTCCAGTGACACATATACAAAAAGCAGTGGGAGCTGAAGTCTGGAGGTCCTGCTGGTTAGAGTTGGAGTGTGCTTGCTTGAGTTGCTGGTTCTCTCTCTGTGTGCTTGGATCTATGAAATGGAGCCAGCCTTTTCTTGAACTTCCCCTGGATCTGTTACTTTAATCTGATACTTTCCTCCCCAAACTGTGCCTGGTTTGGAGATTCATCCCAGTGGTGTGTGGCTAACTTCAACAGCCCTGATCACAAAGCCAGGTTCACGCCTTGCCTGCACTTCAGCCAGGCTTGTCCTCCTACACCTGCTCTGCAGCATCTCTTGTGTATACTGCAAACTCCTTGGGGACATGACACCTCAGCCAAGTGCCCACCAGGCCTCCCTCCTAAAAACTCTGTCCTCACTCATAGATTTTTATCAATCCAGCATAATAACTATTAAGGTCTTTTATTATAAAACACAGGTAGGTGTGATGGTTAATGGTTGACAGCTTGACAGGACTGAATCACCAGGAATGTTTTCATGAATGCTTGAAAGACACCATGAATACAAATCCCTGGGTATATCTGAGCACTTTTCTACTTTAGGCTAATTTCAAGTTCTCCCTGATGGATATCAGTCTTGCTTTGGTGTGATCTTTCCTTGCAATGTCCTTATTCACTCCTTCCTTTTGGATTAGGGATGTTTGCTTGGCACTACTGTGGGTTGGAAGGTGTATCTTGTTGTTTGATGTTATAGGAGCTCACAGTTAAGAGTCTACCTAATTCTCAGAATCAACTCTCTACTCATACTTTTGAGCAGAGATGGAACTGTTAAAAGACAAAGTTATGCTTTAAAAGCAGTATGTGTAATTATTCATAATAAAGATATTAATTTAAAAAGGCAGCATGTTTGAGTGTCAGGTTGGCAAGGGGTAGGCTTATGAGAACTAGTCTCAATTGTCAAATTGACAAGACTTACAATCACCACAGAAACCACAATCTCTGGGTATGTCTGTGAGGGATATTCTAGATTAGATTGAAGTGAGAAGTTGTCTTGAATGTGGGCTGGAATCCTGGACTGCATGACAGGAGAGAGCTGTTTGAGTAGCAGCATTCCTCTCTTTCTGTTTCATGACCATGGACTGCATGGGACCAGCTGCTCAGGCTCCTGCCCCACGTATCCCTAGGACTCCAAGGCAAGAGAGAATAAAACCACTACTTCCCCCCTAAGCTGCTGTGACAGGTACTTTGTCACAGCAATCAGAAAGATAACTAATACACAATGACAGCTCCAAATGTGTCTGAACTTTTGTTAAGAATTAAGTAGATTCTTGAAGAGATTAATCTCTGGAAATAAAGTCAGCACTTCACAGAGCTGGTGCCAGCTTCAGTGTTCTGTACAGAACACACTCATCCCTGCAACGCACCTCGGCGCTGAGCTGGGTGCTGTGAGGACACGACGCAGAGGCCATGGGGAGGGTGCCTAACCCATGTTCAGAACCAGGCAATCTGGCTTACAAGCCCATTCTTTTCCTTCCTAACACGCACATCCATTTTCCATTACAAGGTATGATGATGGTTCAACTCAAGCAAGCCAACAAACACTCGTAACACAACGAAGGTCTGAAATACCTGAGCATCGGTCTTGGTGGAGGGGGTGGCTCGTCAGGATCCTGGCATCGCTTAGCTTTCCTAGTGACTTGTTTATAGATATTTCTAGCAGTCACTCCCACCCATAACACCGTGGCAAGGGTAGAATAATGCAGAATGATTCCAACCTGCAAGGAAGATTAAACAATGAATGAAAACTGAAAGCAAAAACCTGCAAAATGGTTTTATAAATCTGATTACAAAGCAGTATGAAAGTGCACTGTGATCAATTCCTTTGCCTGCTGATGTTTACGCTCTTAATAGAAGATGACCCCAATGCCATGCACAAGCCAGCATCTGGATTTAGGAGACCCACAGATGGCCACATGTGCTTAAGATGAGAACACACCACAGAGCTGGCACCTGTCAAAGGCATGCTTTTCATAGATGCAATGTTATCAGTAGAGTTCTGCTTCTATCATCCACTTTAAGGAGAAACACAGAGGGCAAGGGTACATGTGGGCGATACCATAGCAGGTGAGTTCTGGAGAAGAACACCGAGTCCGACTAAGAGCTGCCGTATACTGGTAAGAAGGTGGTTAAGAGGGAAAACTCAGGAGTGAAGTTTTGCCCGGCTTTAAAAGGGTATTCCCCTCCTGCTGGATACGTGACAAGCAGGGCTACACAGCACCTCAAGCTGCAGTTCACCCACTGGGGAGCTGAAGGTGCTTTCAAGTACTGTGAGGTTCAACAAGCTGACTGCTTCAGACCCTGAGCATGTGACTGAACCGCTAGGAACACATCTGTACAATGAGTACTAGCATGTTGTTAGGAAATCATGTGACCTCTCTGAATTTAAGTTCCCTTAATATAACAAGGTGGACATCATCAACAGATAGCTCTAGGGCTTTGGGAGGAATTGCAGGGAGCATTCTAGTCTAACATGATCTGTGTTTATTTTTTAACATTTTTATTTATTTTCAAGGTGAGAGACAGGGACAGAATGCAAACAAACTCCAGGTGTATGTGCAATTTTGTGCATCTGGCTTTACATGGGTACTAGGAAATTGAACCCAGGCCATCAGGCCCTGCAAGCAAATGCCTTTAACCCCTGAGCAATTTCTCCAACTCATGATCTATGTTTAAAGGAACTCTATTAAAGGGTGACATTCCAAATTATGACGTAAGGGCCCGCGTTGGTGGTATAGTGGTAAGCATAGCTGCCTTCCAAATTATGACGTAAGGGGATTAGAAGTTTATACCTGGTGTTTTCTTAAGGAAGACAAACACCATTTATCACTGGGCATCAAGAACACAGCCAGAATCTAGTTTTCTTTTTAATTTTTATTTTTGGAGGAGGGAGTCAGGATCTCATTTTTAACCCAGTCAGGTCTTGATTCAGAATCCTCTTGCCTCAGGCTCCCAAGTACTGAAATTACAGGTGTGAGCCACCACACCCAGCTTGCTTGCTTGCTTATCCATCTATCATCCATCCATCCATTGTTGACAGGGTCCCAAGTATCCCACACCGACCTGGAACTTGCTGTGTAGTCATAGATGATCTTTAATTTCTGATTTTACTGCCTCTACCTCCCAAGTGCTTACAGGCTTGGACCACAACACTTGGTTTTATGTGGTACTGGGGAGGGAACTCAGATGCTAGGCAAACACTATACCAATCTCAGGCCCAGATCATTTTTTCTCATAAAAATTATAGGTAAAATTCTTGCAAGAAACTCACCAAGAAAAAAAACAACTCATCTTCTAAAGGAATGGCTCTTTGTACCAAATTAACATGGTAAGATCTACTCAATAATAAATGCTGGAACCAGTGTCTGGAGTGTAACATGAATCAAGCTGCACCTAAAACTGGTGGCAATAAAGCTCAAGCTTTCATTTGTAGAGAAACAAACCCAGCACAGTCCCTGTCCTAAGGAAAGCTCACAGACTCTAGAGGTGCCAGGAGGATGATCCAGCAAGATGAACTAGGAAGGCCACAACTTATCTTCTTTCTAAGGGCAGAAGTGACTCCTTGGTCCCCAGAGTTTTGCTGGATGTGCTGTGAAAGAAAGCAGACCCACAAAACTGGCACAGACTACAGAGCAATCCTGTGAGCCACTGAAGACACACCAAGGACTGTCGGTGACTTTGGTACACAGAAACCAATGCCTTCCCGAGGAAATACTAACTGGATTCAAGACTGGCTCTACTCCCGAACACTGCTCAAAATGAGACAGAACTTTTAAAGACAGTAGGTTAAAAACACATGCAGTGCACAGATGCAAGGCAGACAGCTTGCTAAGGAGAAGTCCAATCTTTAGGCTCTGAAGTATTTTCTATGGCATTTCTGAATTTCCAGAAAAGTGTTCATTTCTAAGGATATGAAAACCTGGGCCCATGTTCAATTCCCCAGCTATCCACATAGAGCCAGACAGGCATTTGAATGCAGCAACCAGAGACCTTGGTGCATTCATACACATACACATATACACACAGAGGGGGGCGAGAGAGAGACAGAGACACATACAGAGAGAGAGAGAGAAAGAAATATTTTTTAAAAGAATATGAAAGTCTTCCACTTAAATGATTATAACAGCCTTCCAGGAGTCTGATGACACTTGCTAACATGAACAAACCTCAACTCCACAAGAACCAGGAAAATAAGGACATTAAGACCTAGGAGACCTGGAGCTCTTTCCTCCCAACTCTTGGGCTGTACCTGAAATATAACCTCATTGTCACATTTTCTTCCAAACAAATTAGGTTCTCATGAAAATTTTCTCAAGTGAAAATAAGCAATCCAAAAGCTTTATCAACTATACCTGACTAGTTCCGGCATTACAAATTGTGCATGAAAGAATGACCCCAGGGCAGAAAGATTGTAAGAGCCGTGGTGGGGGAGACTATCCAGAGGCATGGCACCCTTCAGCAACAACACACTTGGGCCAGGAGGACCGAGCTGAGTACTAGGCTATCCAGGGTCCCCTGCCACAAGGACTGATCCAGATGGTACTCGGAGGAGGATATCCAGCTGATTGGGGATGGGGAGGGAGGCATTGGGGAATTGGGGATAACAACTCATTGTTTGCCCATTGAATAATGGAACACATTATGGACAATAAATATATATTTAAGATAAAAAAAAAAGAATGACCCCAGGCAGTCCTGCAGCATGTATGTGTCACTTATAAATAAATGACAGCTCCCACGTGTTGCAGAGTTTTGTTTCGAACTATCATTGTGGCATATATCATAACCAGGCAAAAAAAAACCATTGGGAATATAATCCTATCTACAGAAAAACATTAAACTACTGGCTTCCACTAGTGGACATCCAGAGAAGTACTTTAGTGAGTGATCTTTATCCTCTCAGAGTCACTGGCAGGTCTGTGCCATTAACCTGGAGCCACAGACCTAGAGGGTCACTACAGGCAGCACTGGCTTTTTACACTGAAGCATGAGGGTGTCCAGGCAGTACAATGCTGGGGCGGGGGGGGGGGGGGGGGGGGGGGGTGATTCCAGAACCAAACAATCTTGCATTTTAGTCATGCCTCTGCCATGTAACAGCTGTAGTGATTTGGGGTTATTTTTATTTTACCTGGCTCAGTTTAGATATTTATAATATGTAACAAAAGTACCTCCTAGGGTTAACATGAAGGCAAGGTGGTAGGTGGCAGGTGGGAAGCGCTTGTTTACTGGTTAGATCTTCTCTGCTGGCCCTCATGTGACAGCATAGTGATTCTCTAGATGACACATACAAGGGACTCCTGAGGACAGCTGACACTATCTTTGATGGATTGAATTATAGATTAGTAGAGCCACAGGGGGACTTAAACATGGTCCAGCTAAGTCCCTTTGCGGCATGGCTAAGAAAACCAAAAGCAGGAAATGAACCGTCAAACAATCCATCCAACCCTGGGTCAATGGCCCTTTCTCCCACTCTGCCTCTTAGTCCCGCTGAGCATTTTTTGCAAAACAGATAAAGGCCACAGAAAGAGTCTAGAAATGATTTAGGAATTAAGAGTAATACCTGGTGGCTAGCCCCTTTAATAGCTGTACCCAATCATTGGGGGGCAGAGGCACTGAATAAGAACTACGGTGGTTTTAATATAAAATGGTCCCAAAACTCATGTGTTTGAACACTTAATCTTCAGCTGGTGGAGTCTGCCTGGAGGAAATGTGTCACTGTCTCCTGTGCTTCCTCTGCTTCATGCTTGCAGGTAATGATGCGATGGTGACTTCCCACCCAGGCCAGCCATGATGGACTCTAACTCTAACTGTGAGCTGAATGAAACCCTTGTCTCTCCATAGACTGCTGGACTCCAACCTCTGTAACTGTGAGCTGAATGAAACCCTTGTGTGATTAGGTTTTGTCAACTTGATTTTTTTCAAGGATCTCTGATGTTGTTCACAGGAAGGCAGCCCTCTCAATAGGGGGCACAATGTAAGGAAGGTCAGGGAATTTCGAAATTAACATCCCTTCCTGTGTGGGCAGTGCAGAAAGGAAATTCCAGACACTCAGGAAGCCATTAAGTCTGGGGAAGGGTTGTAAGACCCCACTCTAAGGCTATGTAAAGGGGAAGAAATTCTCTCCTTGCCCCCCCCCCCCCCCGTTTGTTGTTCTATGTGTTTTATTGGTGATGGGTTTCTCTCTCTGCTTAGACCTATGAAAGAGGACCAGCCTCTTCTAATATGGAACTTCCCTTAGATCTGTAGCTTTAATAAATCCTTTCTTCCCATAAAGTGTGCCTGGTTTGGAGATTCATCCCAGAGGCTTGTTGCTGACTGCAACACCTTGTCTCTCCATAGCCTGCTGGACTCTACCCTCTGTAACTGAGCTGAATGAAACCCTTGTCTTTGCATATGCTGCTTCTGCTTGGGTATTCTGTTCCAGTACTGAGAAAGCAACTGATACAAGACCCATCACCCTGTTGGTAAAACACATGAATGCTGAACAGGAAACTAAAAAAGAGAAAGTTCACAAAATTGCAAGTAAAGATGTATGCTGTTTGAGAGAGGATTATTTAAGTTAGCCACAATTATACAGAAGAATGATCAGCAGCTGAGTGACTAGACCAAGGTGTTCAGAAACACACAGAATTAGCCTGCCTACCAGGACCTGGAATCTTCAGCTAGGCTTCTCTCCACCCAACCACCCTCCTCTCAGCCACTGGCAATGGAATTAAGTGTTACAATTCAAAAGCAAAGCCAATGGATGTCTGAGTCAGAAATACAGGAATTAAGCTATATCCTTCATTGTGCAAACAGAAAAGGATTTTGCTTTTCTTTGCAACCCCTTAACTAATGGGCGCTTGTTCTGAAAGCTCTAAAGAGTCCAGGCAATTCCTGTCCTTTCCATTTTAGCAACGGTAACACAATGAAAGGCAGTTGTCGTTACAATGGCTTTTTCCTATTCATTTCTTTAATGGAATGAATTAATGTGACAGCTTTGGGAATTGATGAATACTTCTGGATAAAATTGAGACCATCCATATCAGTATGTGCTGTGTTCTCCTAGCAGAGCCTAAGCTCGCAATGGCTCTGGATGAATGGTTTCTACTATCTGCAAACACAGGCTTTGTTTTGTTCATCAGTAATAACTGCTGAGCATCCACTGTGGGTCAGTTTCAGTGCTGGCCCCTGGATAAACAGAGGTGAACCAAACTCTCACAGTTACCACCCAGAGACAGCACAGAGTCCAGATACAACGAATAGTACATTATGAAGTTTTGTCAGCACTATGGAATTTTAACTAATGCTATCACAGGGGACAAGAGCAGCAAGAACCTTGAAATAGTGAGGTAAACTGAGAACTTCAAGGTAAGCAACAGCCAGGTGAATGGGAAGGGGCTGAGAACTAAGGTGCCTTTTGTCCATATTGCAGTAAAATGATGCTAGACCATATTATCTGACTTCTCGTAGGATCCAAAGTAAAGTATGCTTTCAAGTAAACAGCAGTGGCCTTAATCCCAAACACCATGCGCTGCTAAGATATAGCTGCATCATACAGTGGATAGCATTTTCATGAATTCTGAAACTCTGTCGTCTAATCCTCTCCACAACAGTTACAAGCATAGATTGTTCAACTGGATCTCAGGTATGCCATACTGGATTAATCATACGCCTAGGCCATGACATGACTAACGAATGGGCCAAGTATGGCCTGTGTGTATGGATGTACATACAAGCATGCATGCATACATACAAATGCATGCATATTCCTTCATTTGTGGTAACTAAGACCTTATATTCTTATTCTTTTTATATAGTTTTATTGTATGTTACTTTAGTCATTTTATCTTTATATGAAAAAAGATGTCAGTGTGAACGTTTAAGTTTTGAGCCACACTTTCTCCACCTAAGACTCACGAGTACTATTCTGCCCTGTTATAATTAATTACCTCTGACTCATTATAACACCAGTGTTTAAACACTCTGTTTCTGTGATAGGCATTTTGGTTGCTTCTAGGCTTTTCTATTGTAGATGGTCTTCATGATTCATCCTAGTCTTGCTCATATTCATACATACATAGACAAGGTCACTCTGAACCAGGAGTGAACTATAGGCTGAAGGGTTGGGGAATGTTTTACTTCAGAAGCTAAACCATCCTAGCATACATCTATCTACTCATGCCCCAACAGTGCAGCCTGAGGATCCACACGCTCACCAATACTTAGCACTATCAGGCCTGCTTTTTGCCTTTAGAAAAAGCCTAAAATAGTGATTTACTCTTTTCACTGCACCTGAATGACCACCTCTGATGTTGAATACTTCTGCACATCACACAGGCGCTGTGCGTTTAATCTTGTTTGCTGTGTACCACTGCAGCTGGGCATGTGGCCTCTATAACTGACTGCAACTACTGACACACTTTCATTTTCATGCCTTGTCAGACAGCTCCTTCCCATCTGTGACCTGCCTTTACTGTCTTTAAGGACTCAGAATAAATAAAACTATTTGAATCAAATTTGTCCGTTTTCTAATGGATGCCTTTTACTGTCTTATTGAAAAAAAATCTTTCTTATCCCAAAGTCTAAGACAATTTTTTTTTTTGTTTTTGTTTTTGTTTTTATTTTTCAAGGTATAGTCTCACTCTTGCCCAGGCTGACCTGGAATCCACTAGATAACCTCTGGGCAACCTCAAACTCAGTGATCCTCCTACCTCAACTTCCCAAGTGCTGCAATTTAAGGCATGCACCACTATGCCTGGCTCCTGAAGTAAGACTTTTAACATTTCTGTTTGGACACAGAAGTTTAGTCTTCCCAGAACTGTCACTGTAAATGCAGGTCCTTTACAGTGATCCCCAGTGGATTTCCCCGGCTCTGGGTTCTCACAGTGGTTCCTTCGCCCAGGGGAGGAGGCGGGCTAACTCTATCACCCAGGTTCTGCAAGGGTACACACATGGACTAATGTGCTGGTCAATCTACCTCCATGACAAAGGCCATGTTTTAGGCCTCATAAGACCCGCTGACTCCTGACTCTGCTTCTTTGTTTTCAGAAATGTCTGGACTTTCATTGGCTCTTTGATATAAACTTAGAAGCCATCAATTGCATGAAAACTTCTCTTATCTAAATATTAATTTAGGCCACTGATCTGATATTGTTGTATGTACTTCTTGCTGGCAAAAAGCAACTGTCCAAAAGTAGTTCCTGGGAGGAAAGGTTTTATTTTTATTTTTATTTTGGCTTACAGACTGGAAGGGAAGCTTCATGGTTATAGAGGAAAGCATGACATGAGCAGAGGCTGGACCTCACTTCTGCCACAGCAGATGGAAACAGCAGCAGGAAAATGAGCTGATCTCCAGCCAGGGGAAGCTGGCTATCACCATCATAAGCCTGCCCCCTACAATACACTCCTCCTCTAGTATGGTTCCACCTCCCAAACTGCCATCAGGTGGATACCAAGCATTCAGAACACACGTGTTTACGGGGACATCTGATCAAAACCACCACAGAGATTGTCCTCCTCTCCTAGATTGTTATTTCTTTCTACTATGTCAGTCTTCCTTAATTTACTATTATAATCTTATCTGTAAATCTTTCTAGTTGTTACTATTTCTAGGAACATGGGCATTTTTGTTATATAAATGGAATTTCCTTGTATGTTACATTTTTGCAGTCACTTCTGCATACTAACACCAATCTCTTAGATATTAAATTTACAATCTTTGCTAAACTTGTGTTTTATAATTTATATGTGACTTTTTTCATATAAATGATCATATCACCTAACAACTATCATTCTTAAGAAAACTGAGATCAAAAACACTCAGTATTGGTATCAGAGTTTCAAAGAGAAATCTGCACTCTGTGTTCATTGTAGCACCATTCACAACAGCCAAAGGTGGAAATGATTTCTGTTCACAACAAATACATAAACTAAAACAAAACATTATTCAGCCACAATCAGAAAAAAAATGTGTCATATTCAACAGACTTATAATCCTGGAGGTTATTACACAAGCACAGAAGGATAAAGGCTGCATCATTCTCCTTAAATAAGTCATCTACAGTAGTTAACTTATAGAAGCAAAAGAGAATGACTATGTTGCTGGTGGCTAGGGGAGAAGAAAATGAGAAGCTCCTGCCAGTGGGGAAAAGGTTGTTACTCATACAGTTACAGAGATGAGAAGGTCCAGAGATCAACCACACAGCACTGTGCTACAGAGATCCACCATAAGGCACTGTACTGTCACAAAATGTCACTTCTCTTTCGGTCACAGTCACAATTTTGTAAACATCTAAAGGAACTGGTAGGTGCTGTACTAGACATGACAACTAACTCTCAACTGCCAGGGATAGAAACTCTGTTAAGTTAGGAATTTGGTTGTAAAATGACAATTCGAAACTTGAAGTATACTGAGTAATTGTGTAATGGATAGGCATTAACTTTAGGTGAAGAGAAGGCTTTAGAATTTGTCCTTTGATAGCTAATGAAACACACGGTTTTTAGTATCAAAATTCCTTTCCATTCTCAAGTTTCTTGCTTTGACTTACCGCTTGACAGACGCTGGCATTTCTGGTTTGGGTTATTCCTCCCACAAACACCACACAGGTGAGAAACACATGTAAACACAGGTTCACCAGCATGTGCCAGCTCTTGAGGCTGATCCGAATTAGGCTGTTTACAAAGAGGGATATGTTTAACATTCAGTATGCGGAATGTGTAGTGGAACTATGACACCCATCTATCATCTCATTCCAGCTCTGTGAATGGTCAAATCTAAAATTTTATATTTAAATATTTTGTAATCTGACACCACACACACACACACACACCCACTCTACCTCAGAAATCATTAACAAATTCTCAGTCCAGAGAAGCACACAGGCAGGTGCACACCACACAGGCTGTCTGAGATGACCTGTGCTTGCCTACTGGAGAATTTCAGGATGTAGGAATGGGTCTGTGTTCTGACTGACAAGGATAACATGATCTAAATGCCCAACACATTTTGTTTCCTGGCCTTTCGTAATGAAATGTTGAAGTCTTTCTTTCTTTTCTTGTATCAAAATCACCTTTTTGTTTCTTAACTAAATGTCAAGAAATGCCATAAATGTCTAACTTAAATAGGAAAATATGTTCTCCCAAAACCTTCTGTAAAGTGAATTTCCTGCTTAGCAAATCCTTTTAGTTCATTCTTTCCAACGAGAAAGGAAAAAAAAAATTAATGAAAATCATGCCCCATGTTTAAATGCCACAAACTTTCTTACAAATGCCATCTCTACAAGGGAAGATTACAATAGACAAAAAGATATAAAATACAAATGCTGACAGAGTCTAAAACTGAGAGACACCTGCAGACAGGTGACAGACCAGCATACGCTGCCCATATAGGCTGGCTGGATGCTTTGAAGAAAGACCTTGTCATGTCATGTGATAATTATTCATGTCTCTGATGCTATGGAAGGAAAGCTTGTATACTGTTTACAGTTAGAACTGTTATTCGGGCAGGACACAATGGTATTCAAATTAGCTTAACAAAGCTAAATGTCTAATGAAGTCCTCCAAATCTAAGTTCTCAGTCTGTAACTACCAAATGTATTCTTACCTGTGATGGTATATGTAACTGTAACTATAAGATGTATTCTTACCTGTGAAGGCGTATGTGATTGTAACTGTCGGGTGTGCTCTTACCTGGGATGGTGTACCTAACTGTAACTGTAGGAAATGCTCTTACCTGTGATGGTGTATCTAACTGTAACTGTGGGTGTGTTCTTACCTGTGACGGTGTACATGACTGTAACTGTCGGGTGTGCTCTTACTTGTGATGGTGTACCTAACTGTAACTGTCAGGTGTGCTCTTACCTGTGATGGTATATGTAACTGACAATGACAGCCAGGAGACAGAAGAGGAGGATGACTGCAGTAGTATAAACCACTGGGTGCAGGAGACCGGCTGCTGGCATGTAAAGTTCTGAGCCTGTCAGATCCTGGAGGGACAAAGAAGGCATCATGTTAGGGAAATTTAACCACTGGGATTTCTGAGTGACTGGAGCATACTTTGGACTAAACACCCTGACTCTATGTTTTGTTCAAGGTAAAGTGTCTTTTACTGTTTGCCTTCCTAACTTATGTGGTGGTAACTACTTATGGCACACTCTTATTCTAAGTGGGGCTGCTCTATGGGCTTGTTAGTCCTAGATGACAATGGTAATGGAGAAGAGTGGCCTGCAAATGGGCAGGAGTAACAAGATCCACCCTCCTAAAGACTCTTTCAGCCACTTATCACTCTCAAATTCACAGGCCAAAAAGCCTAGCAGAGGATAGGGTCTCTAAGTCAACAAAGTCAGGTCAGACCTCTCCAGCCATCAGAGGTGAAGTCTAAGTTCCATAAATACAAACACTAAATATAGAAAAGACTCTAAAGGATACAGGACAGATGTGGTCCCTGCCATCCCAGAGGTCAAAGCCCAAAGGCAACAATGCTGCTTGATGATATGAGAAGTTCAGTATTGTGAACACAGCAGAACTCTGTGAAAGCTCAAAACTCAACCACCAAGAACAGCTAGCCACTGAGCATTTACCATTACCCAGTCACTCACTGTCTTGCCCTCCACACAATGTAACCCTATTAGGTAGGTACATTATTAGCCCCATTTCATAGCTTGCAACTTATTTTCCTATTTAAGTGAGGCATGGAGAAGTTAAGCACCACAAGGATTCCATCCATAGGAGCTTGGTTTTTCAAAGGTGTATTCTCAAACACAATATAGACATTGTTGCACTGGAAATAGATCTTAATTGTATGCTCCTTGGAGAGGACTAAGATAGGTCAGGAGGACACCTGCACTCTGGCCACAGGTTATAGGGGTCAAAGCTGTAGACACGCCATGTCTCTCCACTACATTCTCTTTCTGTACTGACCTGTGCTGTTACAAGAGGGTGGCTAGATGCAGGGGAGAGTTCACAGCAATGCGTCTCTAATCAGACAATACTGGAAACAGGAAAAGCAAGCTAAAAGGAAGGAGACAGGAAGAGGAAGGAAGGGAATGAACAAACTTTCCCCGGGAAGAATCAAAGTTGACTATCTAAAACTGAAAGAGATCCCATCAGACCATCTTAGCGCAGCCTACACCTAACAAAAGATGAATCGTTAATGACAAAAGTCAGTTAATGGAAGCTGGAGACAGAACATGGGATACTGAATTGAAATTGAATTCCAACTTAAGCGGCCTACCATACCAGGCCCAGCCCACCTTCTGATCCATCCATTTATTTGACAGCCATTAACTGAGAGCCCACCATGACCAACATGGTGCTGAGCACCATATCTGAGGGACAGGCAGGAGAGCAAAGTTAAAGATCCAAAGTGAGAGCGTGGAAATCTGAATCAAATTATTACTTAGACTAACAAATGTAAACTGATAAAATTACTAACTAGAATATACAAAAATGTCACTAATAGATACTCATCAGAAGAAGAGGCATACCTCTGTTCCCATTAGCAATATAGTAAGTAATAAGACAGGAAAAATCCATCTCCCAGACACTGACAGCACCAGAGCCCAAGGCCAACTGTGACTTTGTTCTGGCTTCTGGAGTCAACACAATCTAAGCGGGAAGTGAAAAACAAGGTTTTCCACAGAAATGCAAGTGGAGGGGAAGTTCCAAATGAAGGTGAGGACTTCTGAAACTGTTCACTTGATAAGAAGCAAGAAAAACTTCAAGTCATTCAAAGTTACCAATATGAAATCAATGGAAGTTTTAAATATTTCACGATGACGATAATGAATTCTAATAATAAGAATAATTAGAATCAGCAATTACCCAAACTCTTTAGGATCTGAACAGGGAACACAGTTGAAAGGAAACAGAATATAGAGTTATACGAGGTCACTGTGGTAGTTTGAATGCATGTCCCCATAGACCTAAGTGTTTTATTAAAGCTAGCAATGTGGATCTCCAGGTGTCTGGCTGGAGGAGGTGTCACTAGGAGCGGATCTTAGGGTCCAGCCCTAAGGTGTGTTTGGGTGAATCTAATTTCCAGCCTACAGGTTCACAGAACAGTCTGTTGGCTGTCCTTTGTGCTTGCTGCTTTTGGTGTTTGCTGGCTGGTGATGGTTTCTGTCTGCTTGGATGTGTGGAAGCAGGTTTTTCTGCCACTGATGGGACTTCCCTCTGGATCTGTAAGCTTGAAATGAATCCCTTCCTCCTCTAAACTGTGACTGGCTTGGAAGGTCATCCTAGCAATATGAAGCTGTCTACAGCAGTTACCAAAGAAATTAAATTAAAAACAGGTCTGAAATCAGAAATGTAAAAAAAAATAATATTAAACGTCACACAACACAAAGAACTAGGACTTCTGTCATTATTGTCCCCAGGAAGAAAGAAGTATAAAGATTTTGTTCCCTTAGCCACGTGACACACAGAATCAGTTTCTGTTGACCTAAATAAAAGGTAAAACAAGCCAGGATGACTTGAAGAAAACAGATCTTCACGAGTTTGGGACAGATTAAGAGTTCCTAGACAGGACATAAAAACCCTAACTGCCCCCCCCCAAAAAAAATTCAAGAACATTAGGAAACTCTGATCACAGAACAACAATGAAGAGAAAAGGGCAGCCATGGACTGAGAAAGGACCTGCAGAACGTAAATCCACCAAGAGCTCTTCCTCACAACAAAACCCAAGAATTCCTTCAGAACAAGTTACTAAAACTAGGCAAGGCCTTGAGGGGCTTCTCCAAACTGTCAAGAAAATGCAAAGGGCTCAACATCTTCAGTCACCAGTCAGATGTGCCAACCATCCGTTTTGGTATTTTCATTCAATGGATCAACACATAGCAAATGAAAAGGCATGAACTGCTGCTGTGTGCAAAGAAAGGGAAATCTCATCCATGTAATGATCAGAGAGAAACCAGACACACAAAGTAACACTGAACATTCCAAGTATGTGAAAGGCTAACATACTACATGTCCTGAGAGCTTTCTGAAGATCAAATGAGTTAGAGCACATAAAGACATCAGAGGAGTACCTGACAGGTATGTGCCCACTGAGGACTGGTTGCCCCCTCCACCTTCACCAACTTCCTTAGCTCTCAGCATCACTTCCGTCAGGATGCATATGTCCACAAGAAGCATGGCTTGGAACAGTGTCATAGCACACAAGATTTGCTTAAGAATGAGACATTTTCTATATATTCATTCTGATTCAAGACACACAAAAATCTGAATACACAAGCGGCTCTTAACCATAGATGCCTACGACTGAGGTGAGGGATGGGAGTTTGGGTTTTCCGTCTATGTCAATGTGCAGCGCTAACTAAAACGTTTGATACGGATGTACATGCTAACTAAAATGACTTAAGCAAAAAAATACCCATAGACCAAATGAAACTGAAGTCTGCTTTTGTTTGTTCTTTCTTTAAACATACCTAAGTTGCCACCAAGACAGGAACCGCCAGACAGGAAAGCAAATAAACACCCTTTGGCTTCTAGTTGCTCAGAACAGACAGTAGTATCAAAGGGGAAGCAAACACAGACATAATGTTATCTTCACACCGATCACAGACCTGTGCGTGTACTTCACTTCCTAGTCAGATTTTTCCTCCTCCTGTGAGGAGCACCTGGGACCTCACTCAGCAAACCCAGGTTCTGCTGAACTCTCCCCAGAGTTTAGGACATAAAAGGTTGGTATATCAGGATGTAATGGAATGAACCATGGTAAGCAGTCTGCACTTAGAAACAAATATTATTGTAAATTCTTAGTACCTCGTTTTTTAAAACTAAAAATTCTCTTCCCCAAGAGATAGGAACATTTAGACTTGTACATAAAATAGCATATAAAAACAAAATTCAAGAAAAACAGGATTATACTTATCATTCAATAAAAGTTTAGAAGAAAAAATGTGTATTTCTAAATTTAAAAACACTTCCTCTAGCTTAGACCTAACTTTAGTTACTGAAGAATTGCTCTAAGTTTCTTTGCAGTAATCTGTGAAGTAAGCCTAAAGCCTCATATATGTGACTCAAGTGCTCTGTCACCAAGCCACTCACACAGTCTTATTATGTGGCATAAGTTCACCAACTGCTTGTATGATAAACTCTGAAATTCCAAAAACTAACTTTTTTATAACTTTTGTCAATTCTAGATGTATTTCATCCTGCTGCCTCTAGGTGGCACACTTACATCTATGAAAACAGGAACTCAGAAAATAAGTAGAAAAAAATCTTAGCACTGTGTTTTAACTTTTAAGAATTGTATATTACATTTTTAAAAAGATTAAAAGTCTGAAAGATAAAATAGCTTATTCCTTCTAGAAAGGGATTATACTAATTTAAATAGTTTTTAGTAACAGCAAGGAAGTTCGAAATAGATGCTTTAAACTGGTATTAAATAGAAATAAAATTTTCACATGATGTAATATCACAGTAAAGCTTATAAAGTGCCATTTTTTGTTTCATTCATTCTGCTCAACTTTCTAGTTAACTGTATATATATATTTTTTTTTCAAAAGGCAATTTTGTATTGCTTCTTGTTTCTCCTTCAAACAAAAATCATAGTTTTAGAGTATTTGACACTCAAAACCTGAATGATAAAATACTTTCATACTGAAAGAGAAATTGTCTCATACTTTACTTATTGCTTTAATATGTTTATAGAAAGTCAAACACAGGGCTGTGGAGATGGTGCAGTGGTTAAAGCACCTGTTTGCAAAGCCTGCCAGCCTGGGTTCCATTCCCAGTACCCATGTAAAACCAGATGCACAATGTAGTAAATATATCTGGAGTTCCTTGTGCAGTGGCAAGAGGTCCTGGTTCCTCTCTCTTCCTCTCCTTGAAAATAAATAATTTAAATTAAAAAAAAGGCAACTACAAAATAAAATAGTTTGAATTTACAAAATCCAAATATCTTCATTTATGAAGAGAATCAAATCACCAGCACTAACTGCTTAGTCACTGCTGCGCTGAGAACCCTACCAAAGCTGCTAGTAGAAGAATGGGTTAATTGTGGCTCACAGACTCTTGGGGAAGCTCCATGATGGCAGCGAAAACGATGGCATGAGCAGAGAATGGACATCACCTCCTGGCCAATATCAGACGGACAACAGCAACAGGAGAGTATGCCAAACACTGGCAAGGAGAAGCTGGCTATGTACCCCAATAAGCTGGCCCCCAACAACAAAACTCTAACAAGGTTCCAACACCCAAACTGCCATCAGCTGGGGATTAAGCATTCAGAACTTATTCGTTTGTGGGGGACACCTGGATGAAGCCACCACACTAACTTTCAAGGGCAAAAGGGTTAGTACCTTAAATAGGAACAGATCATCTAAGTGACGCAGGCTCCACCCACTAGCA
Source organism: Zapus hudsonius (assembly GCA_004024765.1). Lineage (NCBI taxonomy): Eukaryota > Metazoa > Chordata > Mammalia > Rodentia > Dipodidae > Zapus > Zapus hudsonius. The sequence goes on from PVHP010000657.1 coordinate 41,678, forward strand.
CCTGCTCGGGCAGATAATTTCAAACCCAGTTCAAGGTACAAGTCTCGATTTGTATGCAGTGCTCCACGGTGTCCCTGACAGGCTGTCCTTAGTCCTTCCTTGCTAATTAAGCTGCTCACTTTTCTGTCTCCTCAGCCAAAGGGCCGTAGAGAAAGTTGAGAAGTGAAGAAAATGAACTAAGCATTAAAGGACAAGTTATTAGAACTTTGATGCGCTTCAAAATCATGCTGAGTGGGAAGTGCTATTTTACACACAGTGTAAAAATACATCAGGCTTCAAGACTGTGTAGTACTTGGATGAAATACTGCCTGGCTGCCGGAGTCACCGTTGGAATTAGATACAAGCATGGAAGTCTTTGCTTTCAGGCTTACCACAATACTGGGAAACCTCTTTCAGACACCTCAGTAAAAGGAATTATTTGATAATAGCTAGTGTAGCTAGCTGCATAATTTAGTGTTCAGAAATCAGATTCAAGTAAATAAATACATCATTTGTGAAAGTTTTTTCCTGCTTATTAAAAATGAGCTACTTTACAAAAAAGATTAGCCCAGTGACAGCAATGGTAAATAGTAGCCCACAACCTCAAACCGGTTGGCATTAAAAGTAAAGAAACATGATTTCAATGCTGTCACATGCCAGCACAAAGCTGAAAGTTATCACAGTTACTTCTCAAGTCAAAGAACTCCTAGTGCCCTGGCGTACTGGGAAAGACGTCAGACAGCAAAGCTGAAAGCCTTCCTTCACTGCATGCTGTGTATTCCTGGGAAAACGCCTCACTCCAAGTTCACACAGCTTGGTTGCATAAACCCAAGCTCTCTCCATGTTTTAAGGAGCTCAAAGTCTAGCTGATCCCATTCACTCTGTAGGTTTAGAGAGCATTTCGCTATGACACATAATCCACTCGGAATAACTCAATTTCCCTTGAAATCCAAAATCACCCTTACATAATTAAAGAGAGCAGTTTATGTTAAGTTAAAAAGTAAATTCTTCACTTGAGCTTAATTATGCAGAGGGAACAATTAGAATATTTGGCATTTATGCATAAAGCTAACAACTGTCCTACCATTAGCACCGCATAGTTGCTCAGAGAGTGGCACTGAATGGTGGTGATGTTTTCATCTGAGGAGAGGATACGGCACCCATCTGACTTCCAGCCTCCTTGTCCGTTCAGCAGATCGAAGTCCCACTGCGCGGCCACAGCATCTGCTCCGTGCGCGATTCGACGCAGCGTCACATTAACGGGGATGTGGTGGGTATCTATGGTCACACCATCTGGAGAAAATGGGAAACAACAGTATTTCTCAAACAAACTCCATAAACAATTAAATGTCAACTTATACACTAATGAGTACTCTGTGAGATCTTTCTTCGCTAGTGACTCGTTAAAATGAGAAGGAACAAAAATATAAATAACAAAGTATTTTAGGAAGAGTGAAGTATAAAGCAGTGTCCTGTGAGGACGGCTACCATCTGCTGCACAAACCTATTCTGGTGAGGATGACAGGGGTCACTACTGTACGGCGCTTTCCATCATCAGCCAAGTTGGTTGAGTTTCCAGTGGCTGGAAACAGCTTTCCATTCCGGAATGCAATCAGCTGAAGCTTATACACAGTGTCATCCGCTGCTCGGACTTCTCGCTTTTGCTTTGGTGAGAAAAGGGATGAAGGAAGCTGAATAGAAGCTTCCACAATTGTATTCTGAAATTACATGTAAAGAGAAAAAGAAAAAAAAGAAAGGTCACCATATTAATACACAGAAATCAAAACAATGTTGAATAGTCATGGAGGTTTTCCGGTTGAAGACTGAACACATTTTCTAAAAGCGGATATATAAAATGCAGTCGTTAAAACAACGCAGAGGGCTGGAGAGCTGGCTCAGCGGTTAAGGCACTTGTCTCCAGTGCCTAAGGCCCTGGGTTCAATTCCCCAGTACCCACATATGCCAGACCCACAAGGTGGTGGTCCTGGTTTTCTCTCTCTCTCTCTCTCTCTCTCTCTCTCTCTCTCTCTCTCTCTCTCTCTCTCTCTCTGTATCTTTCTGCTTGAAAATGAATAAATAAAATATTTTTTTAAAAAATGCAGAAGGTCTGAACAGTACACGACAGCATAGATCCAAAGTGTAAGATACAGAGAAATACAAACTCCATGACTCATGTTCTGATGACAGCGCGTGCGTATGAAGTAGACAGCACTGAACGGGAGGAGGATCGCAGTGGTCACACAGCAATTTTACAACGGGAGTTACAATAAGCAGGGACAAATCTATCCTGCCATAAGTGTGACGGTAGTTCATTTAGGTGATGAACCGTTTGTGTAATAATAAAAAGAATGAAATTATACAAACATAACAGAGATGTATCATCAGTCTCTTGGGGACTGAGAACCACATGTGGAAAGACGAACAGGCGGCTGTGAGCGAACATTCTGGTTGTCGCTAAATGTTATCTGACTTCTTCATATTTGATGTCAGCCAGGAAGTCAAGAAGCAACATTTTTTGATACTTTTATTGAGGATTTTAATTATTTTGCATTCAAGTAAAAAAAACCCTATGTATCAAGGAGATAAACATTTATCTTTTAAAAAATTCACTTTCAATAATTTATCATGTGTTTTTTCTTAGCCACCAACCCCATCTTCCTCCTAACCAGTGTTCATGTTGCCTGCTATATCTCTAGACCAAAGCTCCCGGCTGAAATGTCTTCTATTCTGCTGTCTGCAAACTCCCGAATCCACCAATTTGATTTGATTTTTCACAAGACAATTCTACTGGACCAGAATGGGAGCCTAGTGACCAGGAGGAAGACTATGTACACGTCTTGAGCACGGAGCCCTCCTGCTGACTGAGCTGGCTGTCCCCTCTGCTGGACTCAGGCATTCTCACGCCTCTACCATAGCCAAGGATGATAGATAGCCTCGATACACACCCCACTCTTTGGCTGAGGATGATCTCATTCATTTTATAGACCTCTACATTTCTGATTCCTGGCACTTACACTTGCTAAAAATAGCTGTTTATGAATTTAACCAAGTAGACATCACCTGTTTGCTTAAGATACAAAATAAGTCTATTGAAGCAAATGACTGAATTTAGAGTTTCTTAAGTACTGTGTTTACAACAATGCTGGGATAAAAACAAACTGTTGAGTGTGTATTTGACAAGTTTAACTATTACTTTTAAATTAAGGATGCATGAAAATATTTGGTAGAAATATTTTGTATAAAAACAGCATAAAAAGGTTCTGCTGGACAAGACACCAAGATCTCAACAATAAAGCAGACCTAAAACTCACCCATCATGACTCAGGGAACTGAGAAGAGGGAAGGAAAGAATGTAAGAGTCATGGTAGGGGAGAATATCCAGACACATTACCTGCCTCAGCAGTAACACAGGGAGGGGGGGGCCTGGCTACCTCTTGTGCTGTTCATAACCCCCTATGACATGGATTGATCCAGTATGCCCACCGAGGAGGAGATCCAATGGATTGGGAACAGGGAGGAAGGAGATGGGGGGTACCAACATAAGATTTGCTCATATAATGTATCTAATTTTGGATAATAAAGATATGAAAAAACTTTTTAAAGGTTTCTGCTATTCTTACAAGTATAACCACATGTAAAAATACCTTATTATAAATTTATTTTTTAAACTGGTGAATTTCTATAAAACAAATTTTTCTTAAATATATGAAGCACATAAAGATGAAAATCACAAACATTGATAAATTAAAAGTCCAACAAAGGTCTTGCCACACAAACATGAAGGCCTGATTGCCCTAAGTTCAATTCCCCAGTACCCAGGTAAACAGCCAGAAGTGCACCCCAGCTCTATGGGGATCCCTGGGGCTCACTGACTCATCCGCCAGTTTGACTGAAAACTGCAGCTCTGAGTTGAGCGACAGATAGACTCTGGTTCAAGGAAATATGTAGAAGAGTAATAGAGGAGTGTGCCTGTTGTTATCCTCCAGCCTCTGTACACATGCTCCCAGGGCCTGCACACGCGTGCGTGCGCACGCGCACACACTCAATACATACACACACACTCATACACACGCACACACATACACGCATACTCACACATACACACATACACTCACACACACAAAAGAAACATGTTTTTTTCATAGAAGCAAAAAAAAAAAATTAAGTTCAAGCTTGTGAAACTAACCAACAATAAACAAAACCCCAGATTACAAAAAGTCAAGAGTTACAAACTCATGACTATTACATAATCACAGCTTCTAAACTCTTTCCAAGCCCAATTAAAGAATACCAGTAAAGAAAAATTACAGGTTCCTTGGAATAGAGAGAGGGAGCCCTTGGGTGTTGGTAAGGAAAACTCCAGCTGGGACAATAACGTTTAGATTTTTATAGTAAGAACATAAAATATGTATATATTTCATTTCTTTAAAAGAAGTGTTAATTACTAGTTATTTTAGAAATCACTAAAGATCACTATTAACTACATTTCACATAATTATACTTTTGGTCTCTTAACCTGAAGACAGGGAGCGCTAGGCATATGGTTTCAGTTGATCATATGTATATTTCTTTGTTGCACACAGGGCCACAGTGACATAGACGTAAGCACAAAAAAATAGCTAGTAAGTTGGAAAAGACTCTAAAGGAAGAAGAGAGCAGGGAGGGTGGCAGCCTCATCACTGGTAGCTGGGTGACACTACTCAGACCTGTTTAGTCTAAGTCTCGCCTCTGATTGCACCTGAAGGCCCCTGCAACAAACATAGGTCAGGACTGAACTGAAGAAGCGTGGACAGAACCATGGGGTCATTCCTACCCTGGCAGTCAGTGAGGAATATAGTACTTCAGGGCTGTGAAAGAAAGTAGCTCACTTGTCAACACTAAGCCTGAACCTCGTGTCCTGATGTCTACAACTCAGCTTCGTTCGTTTTTCTTTGTTTGTTTTGTTTTTAGAGGTAGGGTCTCGCTCTAGCCCAGGCTGACCTGGAATTCACTATATAGTCTCAGGGTGGCCTTGAACTCACAGCCATCCTCCTACCTCTGCCTCCCAAGTGCTAGGACTAAAGGCGTGCACCCCCACGCCGGGCTCAGATTCATTAATTTTAATGTAAAGGGGGCAAAGCAGGGACACATATGGAGGGAAAGTTATCGTGAGGCTCTGATTATCTGCTACATCCATGAACAGTTCCCTGTTTGCAATGGTACTCCCCTAAAGGAAGGTAAGCATCATGTGGATATTAATTCAAACACAATCTTAACATCCTATGAAAGAGCATGGACTTCAGCCACTATCTAATTAATACAATAAACATTTGAGAAATATCAATTTATTAAGATGTGCAAAATTCTAACATTAAAATCAGATTGAGTTAAAACCACTGGATTCGAAACAATACAATATCAACTTATTCACATCTCCAATCTACTTGATTTTCTTGACTGTAACGAGTTATTAGCTGTCCTGGTAGCTGTCATTACCCTGTGTCTCCTTGCCGTACGATGACACAGATGATGTTTGCCTTTAGAATTTTTAATCTGACTTCCTCTGTTAATTAGGTTTATCTATTAATTTTGTTCAACACTTGTTAAGTGTTGGTTCTGAGCCTTGCACTGTGTAGAGCCTCAAGACACAATGCTACTGAACACTCACAATCAACCTCCATCACAAAACAGAAGTGACGAAAGCTAACATTCACTAGTGCTTTCTCCTGTGCTAAGTACTGTTGTGAATGTCTGCACCATTACCTCAGTTACTCTGCTCATGACCTTTTAGGTTAGTCCTATGTCAGCAGCCACAACTGAGTGCAACGACTGACATTTAGAGAGGTTAAGATACTTTGCACAGCTGGAAAGTGAGGAGAACACATGCCCAGGCTGCCCAGCTGTAGATATACGTCACATCCACACCCTCAACCAATTCACAATTATGAGACTTGTAACTATTTCAGAGTGAATATAGCACCTTGAGATGAACAGACAATGAGTAATTCAGCTGAAGGAGGGAAGGAAGCAGCCTTCCACAGAGCCTCCAAGGGAGAATAGTAAATATTTATCAGACAGTGATGGACTAAGTGTGTGATAAAGACGGAGATCAAGGGAGAAAGCCGGAAGACACAAGAGACCAGCATGGAACATGGCAGGAACTCCAGTAGGTGGAAGTACTAGGTGTCTGGGATGAGAGAAAGAGGGTGTACTTCGAGTTGACCATTACAAAGAAGTGATTCTTTGGGGCTACATTACAGCTGAGCTCAACACACTGGCTGACTTCGTCCATCCGCCAGGAGCTCACTAGGAACAGCCAGAGTTCTACTGTGCAAGCACATCTGGATAACAGGACCAACAGCTAAAGGAATCCTTTGTTAAGAATAACCTTCACAGCTGGTTTAACTTTCTTACTCCTGTGACCAAGTATCTGACCAGAAGCAACTTAAGGAAGCAAGGATTTATTTCAGCTCACAGTTCGAGGTTATGGTCCGTCATGGCAGCAGGAGCTTGATGCAGCTGGTCACATTTAGTCCAGTCAGGAAACAAAGGAAAAGGAACGCAGCTGTGAAACTCACGTACTGCTTTTTATTCTGTCGGGGACCCTACCTACCATGGAATGGTGTCCAAACATGGAATGTTGCCCTACCATGGAATGTTGCCCTACCATGGAATGGTGTCCTAGCCATGGAATGGTTTCCTACCATGGAATGGTGCCCCGCAACACACACACATACACACAGTTAGGGAAGGATTTTCCCATCTCAACCTGATCTAGAACTCCCTCATAGACATGCTGGGAGATTTGTCTCCATGGCGATTCTAAATCCTGTCTGTCAATACAACAATTAGAGATTAACCATCACACTGAAGCTGTCAGTAAGACATACCCAGATCTCAACCTAGAGCCCCCTGGAGTCAGACAAGGGGGTTACAGATGCCACAAGCAACTGTTCTGTGTGAGACAACCTTGCAGCGTCCACTCATGGTATGTGATGACCAGACATGAGCAGTGGTAACACAAGGAGGAAAAGTCAAAAGCTCAGGCCTGGGACATAAAAGAGCTGAATAGACAATGAAGGCAGGTATTTCTCAGAAGTGACATTCCAGCTGGGAGTTAACACATAACCAAGGAGCTGGGTTGCGAAGGGAGAAGCAGGGAATTGCTGTAGAATTAGCACAGGGCTTCAACTTGGCTGTAAGAGGAACCAAGGAAAGTTTGCTGTTACTGGACAGTGGACGGAGGAAAAAGGAAGAAAGGGATGTGAGGCAAGAGAACTGAGAGCCAATGAACAATCCAGAGAGATCTGACATCTATATCAGGGGGGTGCAATAGGCCAGTTTCACATTGGAGTAGGTCTGGGGATAATGCACACAATCTTAGCACCTTAGATAACACAGGTACTGACAGTCTCAATGGAGAAGTGCCGAGGTACCAGCCACTCAGCTGGGAAAAGGTCAGGGCAGTGCTTCCCACAGAAAGACCACAGTGCCCATGAAGTGCTCAGTGGCCTGGGTTATCAGCTATCAGCTACATGGCAAGAGAAGCATTTCAACATTGTCTTAAGTGGTGGAGTGGCTTTGGCGCATGCGGCCAGCTCTCAGGAGCCCAGGTCAGAAAAGCACTTTAAGGAACAGCCCAGAGGCAGAGAGGCCAAACAGGGATTTACAATGGTTTGGCCAATCTAGACGCCTCTCACGTCTTTTAAAAGGCATTTTCCAAAAAGAAAACTACATTCAGTAGCAACAAGCCTTTGGACTAGCAACTCCCTCTGTGTGAGATCACGGGGGAGCATTCAAGACTCCACAGTGCTCTGCATAGCAGAGTGCTGCAGTGCCCTTCTGGTTGCTGGGAAAGGCAGCTGCTGGGAAGCTGGCTCACATGATCCATGTGGGCTTGCAGCTGGGGTCCACCTCCTCCAGCCTGGCTCCACTTCTCAAAGGCTCCACCAGTTGGGGCTGAGTGTGAGGCTTAAACACAAACACAGGAAGCTATGGGGGACACTTCACAATCTAAACACCACACGCAGCTATGATGCCTGGTAGCTCAGGTACACATAACACATATTTGACAGTATATTTTCACTTTAAATAGGTTTATAAAGACATTAGCGATAAGCGCACAGCATTTGCATAGGACAGAAGTCTAACTCAAGCTAGGGTGTGGGCATGCAGGGAAGCACAGATTTTCTTTAAACCATGCAGGAAGTTAACGAAATGGAGTACCTGCTAACTGTAGATATCCATGTATATCTTCGTTGAAGTTCATATGTTAGCACATACCCTCATCAAAAGGTAATGCCATCAATTACTGCATGTTCGATTTGTCTAGTTAGTATATTACAGGAATTTTAAAAGTATGCATACAAAGAACAAAAATTGCCCAGCATAAAATATAAAAGTAATGTTCTGTTACAGTAGAAAGGCTTAAATTATTTTCCACTGTTGGCATTAAACTTGTAACTAATTCTCTGTCATCCAGGTAGGGTTACGTTTTCTAAGTAGCTTCTATGTGTCCATCTCTGAGTCATGAATAACAAGATGGTGTGCTCTGCTTCTCTGGCCACAGGATACAATAGTATGAAATCAGCAAATCTCCAAGTGTTCAGTTAAAGTTTTCAACTTTAGCTATTGGAATCTCTTTACATTGTGAAATTGATGAAATACAGGGTTTTGCTATTTTTATTCCTGTCCTACCAACTGTGATCATATAAGCCAGAAGGGTTCATCAATTTTAAGTACACCTCAGAAACACATGCCTTTCTCCCCTGGGCTTCTGTGTGTTGCTGGCACTCTGCCTTCTGAAATCTATTTTCACCATTAAAAGAACCAACATGGAAAGGCGGGCTGGGCTGGGTGTGTCATACTCTCACAATTGGGCCAAGAGTAACAGATCAATTCTGCCAATTTTCCTCTGAGTGTATAGCATTAAGTACATATGCAGCACCAGACAGTCTGACCCACGGCAGATTCCCTTGAGTGGCTGTGATATTTCTAAATTTAGCAAGCTTTCAGGGTAAAGCATGACAAGATACATTAATTATCCATTCATCCACCTGACACTCACTGCATCTCCGATGTAGCACAGCACCTCACACCTATTTGATCAGTTGTCATCCAGGCATGGAGATGGTTGGAATACTGTTTGTAACATCATTCAGGGACAAAGCCATAAACAAAGTTCTGTGCAATCGAAAGCCAGAGAACACACCAGCACATGCCCACATGAAGCTGAGCGAGAAGATGAGTCCATCAGAGAACAGAAGTTCTGCCTCCAAGTATTTGTTGGACAAGGTTGAGACAGACCCATCTAAGCACAATTTTAAAAGTTAACAAATTATCTTTTTCTTGTCTGATCTAATGAAACACACTTTTGTGTGTGTGTGTGTGGGGGGGTGTTCCAGATAGGGTTTTGCTATAGCCCAGGACTATTATTCACGATGTAATTCAGGCTGGTGGTAGTTCAGCTATCAGCTACGTGGCAAGAAGTCATTTCACTGTTATCTTCACTGGTGGAGTGGCTTTGGCACACTATACCAAATTCATGATGTGGTCTCAAGCTGGCCTCAATTTCACAGTGATCCTCCTACCTCTGTCTCTAAGTGGTGGGATTAAAGGCGTGCACCACCACACCCAGCTAGCACACTTTTTTGACTATGTATCACATATTTGAATTTTCTGAACATGTCACATATTGTGATCACTCTCGGGGCTGATGTCTCCAGTAGGCACATAGCCCAGTCATTCAGGTTTCTACGAAAATACTTTAATGTCTTAAACTCAGAAGAAAAAAGCTTACAGGTGAACAAAAATATTTTAACATTAATCCATATGCCTTTATACAATTGTTTACATAGTCATAGAATGTAATTTTTGATACTTTTAGGTGGAGAAAGGGAACCCAAAGACAAGGGTGTGAAGACCTCATGAAAGTCACTATAGGGCTCTTCCTGGTCTGATCCAGTTTCTCTTTCTCTCTCCTCCCCTCTCTTTTTGTCATTCTTTGCATGTGCCTAGCATGTGTGGCATGGTGCCTGCCTATATATGTACTAATGTGGCAACCATGCGCTCACTTCTGAAAGCCAGGGAAGGTCAAAAGGTCGGGTCTCTGCAACCCACCAGACTGGCATCACAGAGATGCACAGCCATGCCCAGCTATTTATGTGGTGCTTGTTCAATCAAAATTGGGCATCTCAGAGGACCCACACAGGCTGTCGTGCTTGCACAGGAAGTCCCTTTAACTGCTGAGCCCTTTCGCCAGTCTCCTGAGTTTCTCTTAAAATAACAGCACCATATAGCCCCACATCTTGTCCTCCCCTCCCTGCAAAAACACTTTTAGTAAGGCTTCGAAAACTTTTAAGAGGTTTCTGTGTAAAAACTTCATGTACTCAAATCTAAGAATAAAGAATTTCAATGACTCCAGACTGTGACGAGTGTGACGTACCTTCAGAGCCAGACTTGAAAACGTGTTTGAAACATTGCACTTGAAGCTTAACTGCTTGTCAAGGTTTCCATCAGGATCCCGTCTTCCATATTCAGAAAGGCCAGTGCGATCAGAAGCTGCCATTTTCTGGAACACTGTGCAGGTCATCCCTGTGAAGCTAGCGGCTTTGATGACATAAGCTTCCAGAGCAATATTGGGCGAGTACTTCAAAAGTCAACAAAGAGGAGTTATAAAAGATTTAGAATATAAAGGCAAAAACTTTCCAAGGCTTCAAAAACATCAACCTATGTACATAAGCCAAACTAGAAAGCCCAAGCTTTTATTAAACAAGTGGGAAGACAATGAATGCAAAAGGACCCTACACTAATTTTTTAAAGGCTATAATGGAAAGAAAACCAATAAACAGGAAAAGAAAGATTCTCAAACAATGGGAGGTTGGATATACATATCCAAAGAAAATAGAATGAGTATGTTGAAGAGCTATGTGCACTCCAAGGTACATTGAAGCATTAGTATAAAATCAGCCTGAATGTCTATCGGCAGATGAATAAAGGAAACTAAGTGGGACTGGAGAGATGGCTCAGCAGTTAAGGCACTTGCCTGCAAAGCCTAACAACAAAGCTGAGTCAATTCCCCAGTACACACATAAAGCCAGATGCACAAAGTGACACATGTATCTGGAGTTCATTTGCAGTGGCTGGAGGCCCTGGAACATCCATTATCTCCGTCTCTCTTCTGCTTGCAAATAAGTAGATAATAATATTTTTTAAAAATGAAAAAATAATAATTTAAGGGCTGACACTCACAGCTCAGAGGTTAAGAGTTCACCTAGCATGCATCAGACCCTGGTTTGGAACCCAGCATTAAAGAAAGGAAAAGAAAAGAATAAAAATAACTTGAAGAGTAGCTCAAAGGAAGCTATAAGCTAAAACTGGAAGTTTCTTATTTTGAAAATGACCTATCATAAAAATCCCTGAGCCCCTTACTGACTATTTTGCGAGCGAAAATGGAAGGGTGCTCTGAAAGTTCTGGAAACACACTTAAAAAGCAGGCCCTCATCAGAGGCCAAGTGAGGTGTCTGCTTAGAAGGTCTCTGCAGATTCACTGCAAAGCTGCTTCTGCAGAATAGGAAGCAGATGCTCAACCACAGGGCTAGAAAATAAGCAGATTTTACAAGTAAATTCTACCAGAAAAATCTCTTGAAGAGAAGCACCTGCCTGCCCCAGAGCTTAAAAGGAATTCAGAAGAAGCTGAATATGTCAACCCCAAGAGTCTAAGGTCTGCACTCTGGAGGATCCACAGCATCTCTCCCACTCATCAGAGCCATGCCACGGAGGCGACAAAATGACAAGCCTCACCTTCCAAACACCACAAGGTGGCAGGATTTACTCTAAACTTAAGGCCAACGTGGCTCCACGGCTGTGAATTAAGGATAATTATGCCCAACTACAATGGAAGACAGCATTCCAAACATCCTAGGTGAATAGTGTGTAGACATGGGACTTTGGTGCAAAATATTTAAAATATAGCAGGATACTAAATTAAAGATAGCACACAAATTCAAACTTATGAGGTGAACTTTGACAAACACAACACATACTCCCAGATTTTCAAGAGTAAACAAAGCTAGCATTAGCCTTTGCTTTATAGATGACACACCTTGAAAAGTTGCGCTAATTAAATTAGATATGTGTAAACTATCAATGTATCTTCCAAACTTTTGTTGGAGCATGTAAAAAGTCCAACAAAGCATCCCACAAGTAGCACTAATCATGACCAACATAGGGCATTTCAAACAAGACATCTGCCCTGCCACAGAACCCTTGCGGGACTGTCCCTCTCTACCTTGACTCTTACAGCATCTCCCTCAGCTCAGGTGTCACTGTCCGCACTCTCAGCTACCCATGATCAACCACGGTCTTCAAAGATTAAGTGGAAACATGCAGAAATAAATGCTTCACAATTGTAAATGATTTCTCCGTGTTGTTATAATTATCCTACTTTATTGCTACTTATTGTGTTGTTGTTGGTCTCTAAACTGACCTTGATGGGGTGTGTGTTTACACAGATAGAGACACACATCAATATATAAAGAAAACACAGTATGCATGGGGCTCATACACATCCACTGGGTTCTTGAACTACTTCCCCACAGATAAACAGATAACTGTGTAAGTAGACATGTAATACCCACAACCTGCTTTACATGTGTAGACTGTGTAAATACCCACTACAACCTTAATTATGCTCTTGAACTAGCAGGACAGGTGGGGTTCAGAGAAAGAAAGCTCCTCTAGCCGAGTAATATAGAAAGTAGCAGATAGGACTTGAACTGTGTGTGAATGGTCAGGGAGGACATAAAATGACAGGCTAGTCACAGGTAAGATCATGTACCTGAGAGCAGAGCTACCCTGTATTATTGCTGTAACAACAGTGGTTATGCCAGGCCTCTCTTGTATTTATTATTCAGAAAGGCAATCCTCATCTTAATTGAGCAAAAGACACAATAAAGAGCAGTGTGACAGTATGATTAAAAAGGCCTCCGAGATCAATGGAAAAATGAGAATCTTGCATTGTACAAAATCCCAGGTAGAAATGTTGAATATTCACCACGACATGATTCCCAAGTCAAGTCAGGAAATAAAAACATGGACCCCTGAACAATGCCTGCTCAGGGAGTCACAATGTTTACTTTAACACGTTTTTAGAACAGAAAATAAACAATATACAGAGATACTTAAGCGTTTGATTCAGCATGAATGTGACTGAGTGATTATTAATTGTGCCGATAGCTTTGCAAGCCGCAGAGTGCAGCCCAGTTCTCTTTAGAGACGGAGACCTGGGAAAGCAATCAGGCAACTTTCCCAAGAGCATCTTTCGGGCCCAGAACAGAGGATGAGCTCAGAAGGGCTGTGGGCCAAGTGTCATAGTGATATTCATATTTTTGTTATAGAAACAGTTTGAGTGGATTAGATGTTGACAACCATTCAAATTACAGAACAACAAAGTATTTTCCAGCTACTGAGAAAACAAATTACTCAAAAACAAAATTAACTTTGACAATGTCTCAGAACAGAACATTCTGTGCTAATCTGCAATAAGGGGGATTTTCCACCCCCCCAGTGAAGAGCAGACTGGGCTTAACATGGGCTGACTCTAAAATAATAGTTATCTTAAACCCAAGCCTGCAGTTTCCCCTCCATCTTAACAAAACAGGAACCGCTTTTCTGGTTCAAAGGTGAAGCAGGCCTTTTCCTGGTTGGGATTTAAGAAGTTCAAGGCTGACACAAATGTGGATATGGTTGATAATTAAAAAGAATAAAGAATCAGAACGTAGGGATCCTTCTAGAAACACCACAGTGACAAGTCACGCTCACTCTGTACCAGTGTCTTCACACTCACTGTTATGTTGCTCGCCTTGCTGGGAAACATTATGCGTTACAACATAAGAACGAATAATGGGGTTTTGCCTTTAAAACATGCTGGAAATTGTGCTCAGGGTGGCTCCTTGCCAAAAACCTACTCAGGCGGCACAGGACGGTCCCGGCTGCTGGTTCTTTTTATGAAAGACTCTCCTTTTAGCCATTTGGGTATGCTGTGCCTCAGTTTCTCCGTAACAGGCTCTGTGGGGTAGGGTGCACTTACTGTGGAGTACACGTGAGCCCCGCTGGCCAGCCGGTGAGCAGCCACGTGCTGCAGACAGCGAACCACTCGGCTGCAGGCTTTGGCTTCCTTCTGAGCCAGCCACAGGACACGCTCGTCGGCCAACATGATGTTGCTGGCAATGTCCACCATCACGTCGCCGAGCTATGGCAGTGGGGGAAAGAGAGATGGTGAAAAGCAGCACAAGCTGTTGGACAGACTCAACCCCTGAAAAGACAATGGGAATGTCATCTTTCAGGACCCAAGGCGCTTCATTGTTTCTTGTTTCAACATTTTTGGACAGGAAGAGGACCTTCACTGATGGTCATCCAATATGATTAAATCAAAACAGCCACTACGACACGAGTGACCAGTCTGCTGGGAGGGATCAGAGGGAAAGAAGAGTGAACAGATGCAGGAGGACAGGGAGTCACATCATCTCAGAACACAAGGAACTCAACTCGTTTGTATAAAGACTTTTTACTGATGATTTGCAAAAAGGGGGAGAGAGAGAGAGGGGAAGGGAGAAGAAGAGAACGGGTACACCACACATGGCCTCTTGCCAATGACATCAAACTCTAGACACAGGTGCCACTTTGTGTAGCTGGCTCTTTGTGGGTGCTGGGGAATCAAACCCAGGCTGCCAGGCTTTGCAAGCAAGCACCTTTAACCACTGAGCCATCTCTCCAGCTCAATCTCAACTCTTTATGTAGAAAACCACTATGAACACTTCTTTTGTTTACTAAGTCAAACTCGACTATTAGTAAATATATACCATGAACCTTTTTTCCTTCTATCATGTTCAAAACTGTAGTCACACCCAACATCTCTGAGCTTTCCAGATGTGCTGAGAGCTCATTCCAAGCATGTGCACATAGGACACTATGCACCTTAGATGAAGGGGCTTCCTCCATGCGTCCCAACAACACCGAGGGCCAAGCAACAAATAGGTCCTCAGTGGCGCTCACTTCTCCCTTCACTTGACTCTTATTAGCTCACTGTACCTTACACGAGTAAGCATTAAGACAATGTCAGTGAACAGTCACAAGAGGAATGACACACACACAGATGTCCAGTGGGTTCTGTGGCAGACGAAAGGCAGGAAATCCGAGAGGCGGGAGTGGCTGGTCATCTCATCACAAAGCCACCACCAGAGCTCTAGTGCCAAGCCCGAGAGCCACGGCTGTTTAGGGAGAAGGCTTGTGATCATGCCAGAAGATCGTAGTAAAGAGTTCCAATCCTGCTCTGCATCCAGTACTCTACACAGGATGTGCAATTATAAGGGTGTCTTGGCTTAGGAAGAAGTTCAGCCCAGCCTGTGGATCACGTGAAGAAGAAGACAGGCCTGTGGAAATTCTCCTGGTGCCAGCTGCAGGACCAGGGGGTGGAGGTGCCAGCTTAGTGAGCACATCCAGTGCCTGGTCACAGTCACCTCATGGTAGCTTTTTTTTTTTTTTTACTGGAAATGGGGTAACAAGCTATGTTGGTTTATCTTGTTACTTTAGCGCTCCTTTCCTTTCTTATAAAAACTATTTCTATCCCCAAATAGGCTCTCTCAGGATGCCGGGCTCTTGCAGAAGTGATAACACAAGGGCATTTTGTATGTCTGTGTTCATATAGAAATAAGAATAATAAAACCTGCTTTTTGCCTACTTTAAATACAACTGCAAACCTTGATCTAATTTTTATTTTTATTTATTTTTTAAAATATTTTATTTATTCATTTTGAGAGAGAGAGAGAGAGAGAGAGAGAGAGAGAGAGAGAGAGAGAGAGAGAGCGCGCGCGCGCCAGGGCCACACCTTGTGGGTCTGGCTTATGTGGGTCCTGGGGAATTGAACCCGGGGCTTTAGGCACTAGAGGCAAGTGCCTTAACCGCTGAGCCATCTCTCCAGCCCAGATCTAATTTTTAAAAAAGGCCTGGGTGGGGGAGATGGCTCAGTGGTTAAAGGCGCTTGCTTGATGGCCCAGGTTCGATTCCTCAGTACCCACATATAGCTAGATGCTCAAAGTGTCACATGTATCTGAAGTTCATTTGCAGAAGCTGGTGTCCCTGGCATTCCTTTCCTCTTTGTCTTTTTCTTTCTCCCCCTCTCTCTCCCTGTTTCTCTCTTTCTCTCCCTCCCTCCTTGCAAGTAAATAAAAAATTTATTTTTTAAGTCTTGACCTGTACTGTCCTTACCATAGTGCATCATAATGACTAGCTGATTTTAATGACCTGCCAGGGGTTATTACACACAAGTGTAATAAGAATTAGAACAGCCATAGCTATTGATGGTTATTTATTCAAAAGTGACAATATTCATTGCTGGTGTTCATTTTTCAAACTGTCACTGAATATCAACTGTGCCACACTATCCTGAGCACTGGAGACACACATGCTCTCCTTTCAAGCTCAGTGCTTGAAAACAAAACAAGTCCAGGATTTCAATTAAAAAAAATATTGTGATCACTGCTTAAAGAAAGGAAAATTAAAA
Source organism: Zapus hudsonius (assembly GCA_004024765.1). Taxonomy (NCBI): domain Eukaryota; kingdom Metazoa; phylum Chordata; class Mammalia; order Rodentia; family Dipodidae; genus Zapus; species Zapus hudsonius. Next base: position 58,197 of record PVHP010000657.1, read on the forward strand.
ATATGGAAAACACTGAACTGCAAACCAAACTCTCTATTCAGTGGACTCACACACATTCTCAAGGAGTATTCTCCTGAACCTAAGGCAGTAACAGGATCAACTAACTGACAGAGAATTCAAGAACCTGGCAAACATGGAGGCAACAAGTACAGTCCAAGAACTTGGGAGACTCAGGTGGAGGGCTGTGTGTTGAGGAGTTGAGGAGACTAACCTGGGCAGGACTGAGATTTTTACCTATGTCACAGTCAGCCACAAGCTGCTGGGATGAACCTCCAAACCAGGCATAGTTATGGGAGGAAAGGATTTAATGAAGTTACAGACCCAAGGGAAATTCCATAATGGCGCAAGAGGCTACAGGTCCAAGCAGAGAGAGAAACCCATCACCAGCACCTCAAGCAAGCATACTCAAAACTGCCAAATACAGCAGGGAGCTCCAAGCTTGAGCTCAAACTGCTCTTTGCATATGCATAGCTGGAATTCGAGACCCACCCCAGAAACACCTTAGGGCTGGATCCCAGGATCCAGCCAAGGGGACACTCCCCTCCAGCCAGGCAGCTGGAGAAAAACTCCTGAATCTACTGGAGGATATTCTTTCAAACTACTGAAGAATAGCTTATCTATTAACATTTATTATTTTATTTATTAACAGTTTCAGTCAGGGTCTGAGGCCCAAGGGGAACCAGAAGATGCTATTCACATGCCAATTTTCCTAGGAAAACTGGAACTCATGACTGACAGACTGATATACAACACACCCTCCTGTCCCAACATGCTATGACCTCGGCTGACCTGGGGTGGGTGGACTTTGCAATCCATCCTCCAGATTCATAGCCAATCTGATCTTTTTCTGCCTACCTGAATCAACCTTTCCTTCTCTTGGCTCTCCCGGTCCTTCCTGACTCCTGCTTTCTTGGGAAACACTCCTGTGATCAGGTCCCCATCCTTGCCCTGTAGCCAGGGTGGGTGAGGATGGGAAACCTCTGTTGCTTAATTCTAGCCCTCTACTGTCTCTCACCATGTATGTACTTATGCTCTGCATTTACCACTGGGTGACTGCTAACTTTTCACTAAGCTCCTCCAGGGTGGATGCCATGTGTTTTCCTCCTAAGCTTTTTCAGTTGGTTCCCCCAACTCCTCCACAGAAAGGCCCTCAACGGATGCTGGTATGTACTTCTAGATTTCACTTCCCATGTGTTCCTGGCTATTTCCTCAGAAACCTACCTCTTTTTCCTCAAATATTCCGCATGCCTGTGGCTCCACCCTAACTGAGCCTCAGTTTCTCTAGCTCTCCACATGGTCCACAGCTTTACTCCAGCTTGGCTCCATTCTAACTTAGCTTCAGCTCCTTCCAGCTCTCCCCCAACTTCCCACCTTTCTTCAATGTTTTCCGCATAAAACGTGTTGCCACAGGGGAAAACACACTACAAATGCCAATGTGTATTCTTCGTAGATTTCACCCCTCTAATCTTTCCTCCGAACTTTCCATATGCACGCCACCCCTCTCTAATCCTTCCCTGGAAACCTCGGTTTCTCCCAGCTCCCCACGTGTTCCTGGCTTTAGTCCACTTTTTCTCTAAAATTTCAGTTTTGTCTCGAGTTTTCCACATACAAGTGTGTTCTGGCCTTCCTTTCTAGATCCCAAGTCCCTTTAAACAAACTCCACAATTTGTGATTTCTCCCCCAAATAAACTCAAGAATTCATAATTTGTCCTTCTTGAATTTGTCTTTATTATCCTTCATTAAAGATTTTAAGAAAAACCCCAAAGTTTGGAGTTCATAAATCTGGAGGAACTCCCCCACCAGTCCCAAAATTCCAGCATCACTACCACAACCTCAAAATAAAAAAGAAGGAAGACGAGAAGCAGCAACAAGCATCAAGTTTTCTAGAATTGCGTTTGTCCCCTTTCCCTTCATTCATGGGAGTATCAGCATCCTAGTGTGACAGGTTAGGGTGAATGGGACCCGAAGGTCACCAGGAGAGTCTTAGAACTTCTACTTTCAGTCAGGCTCCACGTGCCTGACCCCTCCCTTGAGTGGGAGGTGTCTCTTATTAGAGTTCAAACCTAATCCTCAAACTGATTAGTCAAAGGCAGACCAATCAGCTGTCTCTCTGGCCCAGGGATATAGTCACCTAGGACAGGAAATTTGCTCTCTTTTTCCTTGTGGCTGCCCGACAGAGAGACAAATGAATCTCCAGGTCCAGGTAAGGCCCCCTCATCACAGCCAAGTGGTGAGGGTGCTCAGTGTGCTTTCCCACGAGAACCTTTTTTCCTCAGGATCCTCTCTTTCTCCTGCTGGGCTGGCCAGCACAGATTCTACAGATAAGAGGCTAACGCCTCTCCCAGTGTTTTCTCCTCACTAGTGGCTGGAGATCTCTGATATTTCTCATTTCCTTTTAAATAAAGTCTTCCACTATACTTAATCCTCTAACAGTCTACAATTTTAATTCTTTAATTTTATAGAACAAGAATCTGGGTTCACTTAAGTTTTAAGGTAGATTGGAACTAGCTGGGAACCTAAACTTTTTGGGAACCCCAGCTGTCCCTTTACATGAGAATATTCTCCAATTAACAACAAATAAAGGGGTGAATATCCTGATTACTGTATTTATGGAAATGGGTTTTGACTCGTGATTCACTATTTTCTGACCCTGTCATTTGACATTCATATAAACATTACAAATAATAAATTCTGGGCTGGAGTGATGGCTCTGAGGTTGAAATGTTTGCCTGCAGAGCCTAACAACCAAATTTGATTTTCCAGTACTCAGGTAGAGTCAGATGACCAAAGTAGTGCATGTATTTGCAGTTTGTTTGCAGCAGCAAGAGGCCCTGGTGCACCCATTCTGTCTGTCTCTCTTTTCTCTCTCTCTCTCTCTGCCTGCAAGTAAATAAAAATTTTAAAAAAAGAAATAATAGGACCCAATGTTTAATGCTTTCAAACAGAGTGGCTTGAACAGGTTAAGTTCTTATGTATTATTCTGACTTGATACTGTTTTTATACAAATATGTGCAGGTCAAGTGAGGAAGTGTTCAAATAAATACGCTCTCGATCAGAAACAAAATCCCTATTGGCTACAAAATGAAAAAAAGAACACAGAAATGTTGATTGTACTTCAAGACCTAAGTAAAAACTTTAAGATTAGCAAAATTAAACCTTTTTATTTTTTTTTTTTTGCAAATTTTGCAGGTGGATTTTACAAGGATACAAAATGAAATCCAATATACATGTCTTCTCTCCTGAAAAATTATGATTGTGACATAAAGGACTCCTACAATATCCCACCAGAAAATCCCAAACCAGGAAAAGAACTTGTGCTAATCACTTTAAAGCAAAGAATGACCTATAAGAACGTAGACATAACAAGAGTGACAGCTTTAGCTGAGAAAAAGCTATTTTTCTCATTATTTGACACCAAATGGCTAAGAACTAAGGAAAGGGATTTGTTGTCCATATATTCCCTAAAGCAGATAATCATCAAATAGTCTATGCATCTGTGACTTGGCTCCAGGAAGAGTTCTGAATATGTCCCAGTAGGGAGAGGGGAAAGACAGGAAAGGGCTAACAGTGCATGAGAAGTTACACTGGAGTAAACAAGCAGTCCTGAAATCTGACACACAAAGATAGTTCAAAGCTGCAACAGGGATGAGAAGGCATCCTGTTTCTCCTTGGCCCCATTCCCTGAAGGATACAGACACAAAAGGGTCAGAGGGAACCCATCACACTGAACTATGAGGAGCAACTGATGACACATGAGTGTGCTTTATCAGAGATGGAAGGGTACAGGAATGAAAATGCCATATGAATAACAAAGACAGGCCTGGATTCTAAGCAAAAGACCCTCCACGTTCTTCATGAAGGTACGGTTTGGAATATGGGTCAAAACTAGGTCAAAATCACCTGCAAAATTAATGACTTTCTGATATGTTTTCATACATAAATTGACAAGATAATAAATGAACCTGATATTAAACTTGATATTTTTTTTAACTTGATGATATTTTAAAGTAGTGGGCATATAGCTTTTAGCACAGAAGACAAGATTCATGTTCCTTGGAGTTAATTAGTCCTGGGTTAGGATTTCAAGTCTGTCACTTAGAAATGAGTTGATCAGGGCTGGAGAGATGGCTCAGCGGTTAAGGCACTTGCCTCCAGTGCCTAAGGCTCCTGGTCCAATTCCCCAGTACCCACATAAGCCCTGGTGCTCTCTATCTCTTTTCTCTCTCTTTGTATCTCTCTGATTGAAAATGAATAAATATTAAAAAAAAAAAAAAAGAAATGAGTTGATCAGTTTCTTCCAGGCCAGTTTGCTCATTTGTCAAATGAGACCAGAATCCCTGTAGAAGTGCTAAGAATGTCTCATTCCATGGCAATTACAACAAACCAAGAAAACTGAAGAACAATACATTCTCACACACCTAGTAGAAGTATGAATAAAAAAAGCATGGTGATTTTAAGAAAAGCCCTGATTCTGCATTTCTCCCGCCTACACATGCAAGTCCCCTGCAGCAAGCAGGGCTTCTGTCAATTTTAAAAACCAGAAATGCAAGAATTACAGTGTTTAGTTTGGGCAGCCAGGTAGACAGCTGCCCAGAGCAGTAGAAGGAAGGTGAGAAGCTGAAGTGACATGGCATCCAAACTTGACCTCGAGGACAACGCGATCATCATCCTCACCATCAGCTTTGCAGCTAGAATTAAGTTCATGGCTGTCGAGGAGTCACCACGTGAGCAGAACACTGAAATCGCAGGTATCTGCACATGTTATTACTGTGATTACTTTAATGATGGAGTTATTCAAAATTGGCAAACCATGTTTTTTTTGGTATATGGTGTGTATAGGCACACATGTGTGTGCATGTACATGTGTGTATGTGGAAGACAGACGTCAATATTGGGTGTCTTCCTCAGTTACCTTATTCTTTGAGACAGGGTCTCTCACTGAACCTGGGGCTCAATGACTCAACTAGATTAACTGGCCAATGAGACCACTTGTCTCTCCAGGCAGCACTGGGATTACAGGCATGCACCACCACAAGCAGCCTTTTATGTGGATACAAGGGATGCTCAGATCCTTATGCGTGCGTGACAAGCACTTCCCCAGCCTGCAAACCTAGTTTTTAAATTAATATTTATGTAACTCCTAGCCACCATCAGTCCCCAGAGTGCTGCAGAGTTCACTGTGGGCTTCTTTCTCAGCTGCTTGTGCAATTCATCGCTTGACATACAATAGGTCTCACTATGATCATCTTCAAGACCTTGTAAAGACCTATGCTCTGCTTTTACTGTAGTGCAAGGGTTAAGGGAACAGGAGGATGTGGGTGGGGAATGGATGAGAAGAGAGAATAACACGGCACAGAAAAACTTTGCATTTATTCACACTTACTTATGGAAAGGATTTGTGCTGGCTTATCAAAAAATAATTATTTTTAATTAACAAAATATAAGCAATTGTGAGGAAAATACAGACTTAAGTAGAACTAGCCTAAGGCACATGTCTCTCACATTTTAAACTAGAACACAGCCAAACTGATTACTAAGCACGACCAAATCCACTCCTGTGTGCCCACCTGTCCTCTGAAATGGGTGAATACAGGCTTCATTAGAAAAATCACTCTGGTAACCAAGGAACAGACAACACTCCCTTTCCTGACAGACAACTAAAGGACCACTCAGTTTGCCACTCATCTGGCAGTTTGATTGCCTTCAGCACCTATCCAGATTCAGCAGACTGCGGGCTAGATGGGCTGGACTGGATCACAGTTTAAAAAGCAATTGCATAATATTCAGCTATAAAATTATGCATAGCAGAACTTGCTAGACACAATTTAAAAATCAATTTAATTAATTACTTGTCGATCTAAGCTATATGCATTTTAGGGCATCTTAACATAATTTAATGCTGTGGTAATTAACTTTAAAAAGTCCTTAAACCTCATAATTTCTTTTTATTACACTAATAAACAGTGAAAGGTATATCCTTAGGTTTCCAAAGAATTGTGTACAGTGTCAGTCACATTACCTATTCTATTACACTTATACTTCCATTATTTCACCTTGAATCCGTTTTTCTTATTTATATCTAATGAACTGCTATCACTTATTTCTAAAGATAATCACTAACTTTATACTATGTTAACTATTGAAAGCAACAGCAAAACCTTTCAAACTGAATTTTTGGAGACGTGAATAAAGCCTTTGGGATTTTCTTAAAGGATCTCCTTGAGCTGGAAACACAGCCTAGTGGCAACATGTGCAGGGGGTTAAATCCACAATATCACACAATAAATCTATTAATCAAGAAAACATTCTGAGATAAAAAGTTAAAACCAACCTTTACAACTATTAGCAATATGGCTTTGCCTAAATTTTCTAACATGTTCATAGAAACCTTGCAAGCTCAATGGGGTCAATGCCATGCTCATTATAAAAATAAAGGAAGACCATGGTTAATTAATAACAAACAAAACCACATGCATTTCAAGTTCAACAAGATGCACCTGATTCTGCCCTTCTCCTGTTTATATTTGCAAGCCCTATGCAACAAGCAGGGCTTCTGTCAGTTCTAAACACCAGAAAAGCAAGAATTACAGTCCACTAAGAACACAGAGACAACAGACTGCTCACTGCACACACTGGAGAACAGTCACACATGCACCAGGGTGTTCACAGCACACACTGGAGAACAGTCAGACATGCACCAGGGTGTTCACTGCACACACTGGAGAACAGTTAGACCTGCACCAGGGTGCTCACTGCACACACTGGAGAACAGTCACACATGCACCAGGGTGTTCACAGCACACACTGGAGAACAGTCAGACCTGCACCAGGGTGCTCACTGCACACACTGGAGAACAGTTAGACCTGCACCAGGGTGCTCACTGCACACACTGTAGAACAGTTAGACATGCACCAGGGTGTTCACTGCACACATTGGCGAAAGTCAGACATTCACTGCTCTTTACAAGTTGAAAACTGTGCAAGAGTTTCTCACAGCAAGGCAAGGAATACATAATTTTTCCAAGAAGTTCACACTTGTGCAATAGTGGCGCACAGCCTCTGTGAGTAACCAACAGTTCTGATTGGACATGAAGCCTGCTCAGTGGGAGAGAACTCATATCTGGTACTGGAAACTGAGTCAAAGTCTCATGGTCAGTAAACTCAAACCTCAGAGAAGCCCCCAGCTGTTCTGTGGAGAAGACGAACTGCAGTGGAAGCTGTGGCATGAACACTGCTCTCACTGCTTACCTGACAACCAGCCCCAGGGTGATGGTGACAGACCAATCAAAACCTATCAAAGCAGAAATCCAGAGAACTCAACACTAAACTGGACTGCCAACAGGCCTGCCATGGCTCACAGAGCATTGCAGAAGAGGTGGAGGAAAGATCATAAGAGTCACAGAGTGAGTAGGAATATCCTGAAGCATGGACCCCCGACACCCCACAAGGACTGACTGAGGCCTTCATGAGTCCACAGTGAACACCATAACACCAATGAGAAGCACTAATCCCCCACAGGAACCCGTGACCGTGACAGAAGGGAGCAACAACACAGTCACACTGCTAACAGCTTCCCTCTGAACTACAGAGCCTTCCCCAGGCAAGTAGATTTGGCTAAAAGCAAAGTTCCTGTGAAAAACAGGCTCTCAGTTAAGATAACCAGGCTGAAAAGTGCTCTCTCTCTCCCATGGAATCACCCACTGATTGAGTCCCATTCAGATATATATGCAGCTAGCATCCTTTAATAAACAGAGTCCATCAAATGACAAATGCACTAACTAGATAGGAAATTTGCTATAAAAATGCAAGGTAAAAATTGGTATTCTTCAAAAAAATAAGAAGTTAAATGACACAGAGCAAGAGACCATGGTGTTGCCCTGGGAGCAGGCGGCAGCACTGGGCCTGGAATGGCCTACACAGAAACACACAGAGCCAGCCGCTTCCCTGCAGAGGCTCAAGACAGGGCAACCGTGCACTCGAAAACGAAGGAGTCACTGGAAGAAATGCGCGGGGATCTATCAACGAGGACTCCTTGGATCTGCATGACTGTCTACCCTGAAAAATCACTTAGTTTTTACTGACTTCGGTTGATGATTGATCAAGGCTCACTCTACCTACCACTGAAATCTGACTCAGTACAAGTGGTTACATCACAGAAGAAATAGTAAATATAATTTCTCATATAGCTCAAAACTTAAGCGCTTACGAAACATTAGCTCAAAAAAAAAACATTAGCTCTGTCTCAAAATTAAAGAACATTTTATTTGGTCAATCTTTCTGAAATCTGGGGTCACTGGGTTTTATTCTCCCTCAAGAATGTCACGCTGGCAGTGCAAGTACGAGGGCCTGAACTTGATCGATCACCAGTACTCACATAAAATACCAGGCATAGGCATGAATGCTTAACCCCAGACCTACAGAGGGGTCAGACACAGGAGAATCACTGCCGCTGGCTGGTCAGCCAGTCTGAAGGAGGAGGTGGGGGGCAATTCCAGGTTCAGTGAGATTCCACCTCAAGGAAGCAACACAGAAAAGTAATAGAGGAAGGCACCCTATGTTCTCCCCCAGCCTCCACAGGTGTGTACAGGGTGCAGGCATCTGTGCACGTATACACACATACACACACACACACACACACACACACACACACACACACAATCAAAAAATATACCATGTTAAAAAGCATATCAGACTGAACATGGTTCTATTAAAATATAGGCCTTTCAAAGTCATTATTTTATTTTTCATTTTCAACTGACACATACAAATTCTACATATTCATGTGAGGTTTTATGCACATATACATTAGGTGTGCTGAAACCAGAATACACCTATCTATCTCATCAAATAATTGTCATTTCACTGAATTGCTGTAATTTGAATATTCTACTCATCTGGACCTTCAAAAAAAATCCTCAACAGCTTTTTATTCCTCCAGGACATTACAAAATTAGACACAAGATCTAAACCTCACAGCAAGAAGGTGTGTGTGGTTGTGCATTCCAGAGGAAGCCGCCTGCTTACTGCCTCTACCTCAGCTGCATCACAGCACCTAAGTGTTCCTGAAGTGGAAACCACCTACCTCTTCAATGAGAGGTCACTATCACTGCTGGAACCTTAGCTTCTTGATGCTTTGAGGAATTAGAAAGCATATGATCCTCAAATGCAGCAAACATGAATTAGCCTTAAAAATACAGATTCAGCTCCATCCCACTACCATTCTTGACATTGCTATGCCATATAAATCTGAATTTAAAAATGTACCTCTTTTGATTTTTCTTCTTTGGTAAATCTTCCAAATTTTTCTATCATTTCTGCCACAAAAATAACATCCATTTTGTCAGAGAAGTTGGCCGCCTCCACCGTGTAAGCCAGTAGCTGCCGAGCTGTTGCCACGGCATTGGAGACATTGAGAGGCATCTACACCAACAAATGCAAAAAGAAGCACTTTGTCAAAGGATGGGCAAAACGGTGATATTTTCAACTGAAGTTCAAAGTACAGCAATGATTTCAAACCAATCTACTCCTCAAATGCTTCTGCGAACTCAATTGGATTATAATAGAAACCGTCTTGAGAAAGTTTGTTTAAACTTAGAAATATAATAAGAAAATATATAATAATACCTGGAAATGAGCTGGGCAAACACACTGCACCAGCTCCTCCTCACTGCTTATCTAAATTCTCCACACACCGTGCTCCCAGTGGCTCAGGAAAGCCTCTCCCGGGCACTCCAGCTGGGAACGATCGATGCTTCTCCCGGAACTCCCACCACACAAGAGTGCAAACCACTTATTTAGTGCTTATCTCCATTGCATGCACTGCTGGGGACGCTTTACATCTGCTTATTTATGGACTTAAACACTGGCGTAGCACCAACCACCTCAGGAAGAGAACGGAACGGTAAGCCAGTGTGGAGGAGCAGAGAAAATGCATAGTCCAGAGGCCACCTTCAGGGCTGGTCCACAGAGCCCTTCTGACAAAGAGATCATACACAGAAGCCACCCCCGGGACGACTTCCCATGACCTGGAAGGATGCCAGGCAATGGACTGGAAACGATGGGGACATCACTGAACACCCGACCCCAAAGACAAACAGAGCATCTAAAAGAGCTATAGCCAGTGCTTAAACATTACCTAGTATTGAAAATGTCATGTTTTATTTACAGCCTAAGTAAATCTAAAGGCTTTCTAGTTACCTGGTTAAACATATAAAGAACTCTAGTGACGTCGTTTGCATACTGGCAGCGAGAATAGTCATCCTCTGTCCAAAAGCCGCCTCTGTCACATCTGCGCCAAGCCTTTCTCTCATCCTGTGGGTTTGAGGGGTAGATGCCACTGCCATGGGTGTTCCTGGTACACTGCAGATACGCTGTGATGCCCGCCAGCGTCCTGGGCCACCTGTCCAAGTGAAGACAAAACAGCTTGAGAAAACTTTGCATGAGTGCTGTGGAGATGGCTCAGTAGTTAAAGGCACTGGCTTGCAAAGTCTGATGCACTATGTAAAGTCAGGTGCTAAATGGTGCATGCCTCTGGAGTTCATTTGCAGCAGCAAAAGACCCCAGTGCTCAAACCCACATGCAAATAAATAAAACTTTAAAAAACAAAAAGTTAAAGTATAATGACAGGTCAGAAAGGAGAGTAAAACAGGGTGATCAAGAAAAAAGGCTTCCTGAAGTAGAAAAACTCTTTAATATTTTTATTACTTACAAGGATTAATCTGTTAAAATCTATTTCATTTAATAGCTGAGTATGTTTTGCTACCATGACACAGGAAAATATTTTTCTACAATAAATCTAAGTACTGGTATAGGTAGACAAGGTGAATATGATATAAAAGAAAAAAATTAGTGCTACACACAATCATGTCTCTGTGAGACAGATGCCATGTTTCGGCATGTAAGAAAGCACTCTTGCTTAATAACTTCGGCACAAGTAGGGCTAGAATGGAAGGATAAAGGTGACACAGCAGGTCACAGGCCTGTTTGCAAAAGTGGACCATTATTGGTTGTGAGTTAGAGGAATTAAGGTATTGTGAACTGTACCACTGAGACTCACTGTGCCTAGACTATCCTGACTAGCAGTGTGGGAGATTGCTTTGTGCTCAGCAAAGCAGCCAAAAAGACCAGCGCCCAGTAAGAGCCTTGGGTGCTGAGTCTCCATGGGCCTTCCTGGGTTGCTGGTAGATAGTGACTCTGTGATTCTTCAGACATAAAGAAGTTTGCCAATGGAGTCTTCAAGAGCTTTCCTGTGTCTTCCCCTTGTAATCCAAGGGTCTCAACTCCACAGAGACCAGATTTTAACTCTAAGTACAACTCTGTGCTAAGTCGCCTGCATGAGTCTTTCCAGTGTTTGCAGAATTTATAAGGAAGAACTGATAACACTCACTCTGCCTCCTGACCTGAGTCATCACCCCTTGGAGCTAAGAGAAAGCCTTGCTACTTAGGAGTTCTATTTCTCTATCATCAGGAATGAAGTTAAGCATGTTTAATGCAAGTTCCAGCTGATGCATAACAGAGGAACTGCTAAATTATAATATCAATCACATCACAATAGAATGCATTATCCAACTACATAAACAAATCTGCCTACACCGTACCAAATGTTATTAATGCAGTGGAAGCTTAATGCTGTAAACCTAAGGAGTGCCGCAAGATAAATAATTCATTAATCAGTTGAGCAGTTACATTTCTCTATTTTTAAGAATGTAAAACATTAAAGAATTAAAAAATACATCTACCATAAACAGAAAATATTAAGATTACTTCACAAAAGATACTGAATGTAACAAAAATAACAAATGTCATATAGTTTACATCCATATAGACAATATAAATACGGAACAATATTTAATGCATATTAAAGACTTATCTATTGGCAATAATAAATGCTGATTTCCACACTCATGTCAAGAAGAAAATACATAAATATATATTTATTTCAAAGAACAAAACCAGCAATGAACAAAAAGGTGAGCTAACGATGGCATGGGTACCACTTCTCCCTGAATTCGAACACAGAGCAGCTTGGGGATCCCACCCACCACCGGAGGTACTGCAAACTCATTACTAAACAATCTTTACACTCCTTAAGAGAGCATTATGTTTCCTCTTGTTTGCATTGAAAACTCACTATAATACCTGAGCACAAAGGGTATTAAATTAGTGATGTATATATAAAGGCAAACCTCTGACTAGTTCTAAACCTCCTACTAGAAAAAGAAATTAAGTCATTCTGCTTATTCCAACAGAGGCTAAGAAGCCCAGGGATTCTCATGGTTCCACACATTCCAGGCCACCCAACGGCCCTCATTTCCCTAAGCCCTTCTGATTTAATTGCCAGAACTGAATTGGGAAACAAAATTAGATATGTCTGTCCCCTAATTCTGAGGTCTACTCTACCTTAGTTAAGTGACTTAAGAATAACCAGGCCTGGTAGTACACGCCTTTATCCCAGCTCATGGGAGGAAGAAGTAGGAGGATCACTTTGAGTTCTAGGCCACCCTGGGATTATAGAGTGAATTCCAGGTCATCTTAGACTAGAATGAGACCCTACCTTGAGAAACCAAAAAGTGAGACCAAAAAAAAATCCCACAAAAAAAAAAAAAAAAAAAACCCATCGGGTAGTGCCATCAACCTGTCTAAAGTAGTCATTTCACTTCTGAAACAAAACCATTGTTAAAAAATGACTATATACTTTCAGAGACTGAAATCAGAAAGATTCTGAAATAAAGTTGAGGTACCCGTTTATTCATTTTCACAAATGATTCTGAAATTATCATTCTCAGACTTTATTACTAAGGATAAGAGCCCGATTAAGTGCCTTTGAGAATAAAAGATTTAAGACAGATCAGACATTTGCAGAACTTTCTGTTCCTGACCTGAAGTCACCCTTATTGTTTACAATCCTCTCTGGCGGGCAGTACTGCGCAGAGCTTTCCAACACCACGATATCCACAGTTCTCGTGCTGTTCCCACGCTTGGTCTGGACATGACAACCCCAGTTTCCAGTAGATCCAGCCTGAATATTAGAAATGGTTAGGGCACTGCATGAAAAAAAAGATTTTTAAAGGAGAGAAAATATGATTAGGTGAAAAGGGAAGACATTGTGGGTTTTTATTTAGCAATATGTCTGAAAGATATGCACATATATTGTAAGCTAAGCACTTGCTAGAGAAAAGAGAAAAAACAAAAAAAAAATGCCACCTTTCTTTATGTGCTTCAAGGGAAAGGATCCTCACCTACAATAGGAGCAAGGATGGAGGGCATAACTTCCCCTGGCACAGAAAAGGAGGCATATTGGGAACAGGAATGTGAAGCCTCAGGGCACAAACTGTGACACTGCTATCGATATAAGCTATACCTACTTTCCCAATAGGTCTCAGCAAATAGTCACACATGAAGGGCAAAACTACTGTCACATCTGTAATTTAAAAATATTTATGGTGAAATAAATGTAGAGAAAAAAAGTTCTACTAAAAACATCCAAGTAAATCTCTAAAAGGATTAGTGAGTTATCAATTAATGCTTTCCTAAAGGAAAGTTTTTATGAAAGGCTATGTTTCTTTCATAGAAGCTGTATTTCTTAGTAACCATCAGTAAATCTCATCTTCAAAATGAAATCATAATTCTCTAACATAAAGCCTATTAATTAAAGAGCAAATGTCAAAACCTTCAATTAACCTTTACCCACCCCCATGATCCACCGTGCTTTGCTGTTATGTAGACACAAATGATAAGAGATAATTAGGCATAAAGCATGCACCATCTTAATTAACTTATCAAATTAAGTTCTGAAGCTAGTGCACACTTGTCTGGTCTCCTAAGTCACTGATGGTACGTACAGCAAGTGCTCCAATGGAGCCTCTGAGGCTCTGGTGCTCTGAGCATCAAAGAAAACGATAATCATCTGCACTGTTAGGAAAATAAGTCAGTCACTGCAATCAATAGCCTTAAGATGAAGCAACCAAAGGCAGCATTGGATACCAATTTCATGTGTGTGTAGAGTGTATACAGTGTGTGGTTATGTGCACATCAATGTGTGCAAAGACCACAGGAGAACATCGGGTACCCCCTTCCATCATTCATCTGTACTGTTTCCTTGTGATGGGGTCTCTCACTGATTCAGGATCTTGCTGCTTCATGAGTCCCAGAAATCCCAGAGATGCTGCAGTCTCTTCTCTTCCCCACAGGACTGAGGTTAGAGGGTGTGTATGTGTGTCCCCACAGAAAACTGCATCAGGAGGTGCTGAGAAGTGAAACTCAAGGTGCTTGCACAGGAAGCACTCTTACCTATTGAGATTTCTCTAGCCCAAATATTAAATGTTAACAACCAAAGCACTGCAAACATTACACTTTATGTGGCTCTACTGAACTAGGAAGAGAGGAACAGAAGATGTGCAGTGAAAACCCTTCCTTCATTCAGGTGTCCACCCTTCCTCAGCTCCACTGCTCTCCTGGCAAGGCCACTCTTTCACTCTGTACCTAATTCTATCAAATGTCAGTGGGAACGCCAATTAATAAGTCTCAAAATGTGTATCCACCCAGGTGTGGTTGTAACACTTAGAATCCCAGCATGAAGGAAGCTGAGGCAGCAGGATCATGAAGCCAGCCTGGGATCAAACAAGCTACTATAAAATACTGTGTGATCTACGACCAAAGCAATTTAGTAGTTATCTGGGAAAAAAATAGTTAAAAATAATACAAGTAAAAGTTACAAATGGAATTTTGCTTTATTTTTAAATAAACACAATGACTATGTAATGTGGTATTATGACTGCCTATTGGGTATTCAAAAATGAAACATCAGAATCAGTTCAGACGACACCCTTATTTCTTTGACAGGAAGCTTTACAGAGTACTCCTTGTGAACCACCTAATTGTCAAACGTCCTGCATCCATCATAAGATGTACAGGATCCACGAAGACACTGCACGCTAGGAGGAGCTACGAGCCGTGTGGTGTCCAAGTGGTGTCAAGATTAGTATTGTCCTCAAACACACAAAATACCCTATTGCACTTCTATATGTAGTAGATGGTCCAGTGAGTATGAATGCTTGCTGTGCATGGATGAGGACCCAAGTTCAATCCCCAGTGCCAATGTAAAAAGCCAGGCATGGTCACACATGTCTGTAAGTGTTGAGGGGGACAGAGACATGAGACCCTTGTGGCTCCCTGGTCAGCCGATTTGCTTCTATAGAGCCAGTGTGGGCACCAGCACATTAGCACCCCCTCTGGGAACCACAGCCATTGAGTATTTTTCAAACATTTTTTGTGGATAACATTTAGCAATGCTTTCAATGTCTAAAAGTTATCACTGCAATGAAATTTCCAAGAGCCTTTCAGGTGGCAGATCTAGAAAGTCAGGAAGCTCTAGGAAGAAAGAAGCATTTCAGTTTATCTTCTAAGAAAACCACAACCACAATCTTTGCTGATGAAGTCTCCATGTGATTCGCAGAGCAATTCAGAATCAGTAGGCAACTCATCTCCCTCAATTCCACAGCCACATACTGCCTTCTCCTACAAGGTCACTTTTATCCTTAGAACTTTGGGTGAAGGGCTCAGTCTTCATAAAAAAGATGTCATTTTAGTCAAATGTTTCTACCAACAAAAATGTTGTGGTAAATTGTTATTCTTTTTTTGTTGTTGTTGTTTGTATTTTTTTTTTAAGGCAGGGTCTCACTCTATCTCAGGCTGATCTAGAATTCACTGTGTAGTTCCAGCCTGGCCTTGAACTCATGGCAATCCTCCTACCTCTGCCTCCCAAGTACTAAGATTAAAGGTATGTGGGAATAATCCCTGAGTAAATGATTATTCTTGAAATTTTTGTGTTGCTGTAAAGAATTCAGATTAATTTAAATATGGCTATTTAAATATATTTATAAAGTAAATCTACTTCATAGTCACATGAATGGGACTTTTAAATTAATCAAAGCCTTTGTATAGAAAAGGTCTTTTATTTTTAAAGTTCTATTATATTAAGTCAATTATTGCCTGTTTATACAATCAACTCCTTAAGAATGAATAATTTGATGAGTTTTGATGTATGGATATGCTTATGTAGTTATCACCAATTTAAAAATAGTATAACAATGAATATAATTAATCGTATAATTAATCCCAGCTCCTAATAAGTGAAGTCTACTTCTGATGGTGGAGCAGCTCACATTAAAGCTCCATTCTTGCAGTTAACAAGGACGGACTCTGACAAGAGAATAAAGTGATGACACACCACACATATACTATACACAAAAATACTTTATAAATTTGTCAACTGTGAGCTTTACTATATAAACTATGTTGGCCATATTCCCATTGGATTATACTTTCATGTCTCCCTCCCCTGCCCCCACTCTTCCTAGAGCCCACAGTGAGGTTATCGGTATTCACTGTAGGGTCATCAATGTGCCAATCACTCTCTGTTGGGGGATGGGGAGACATTTCCTCAGGACATTCCTTCCCATCATGTGGCTCTTATAATCTCCCCGCGTCTCTTCCAGAATGTTCCTGGATCCTTGGAGGGAATGTTGTAAGTCCCCTTTATTGTGCGCTGTATCCTCAGACTTTCTGTTTGATAGTTTTAAGTCTCATCAGTGTCTACTGCTATCTCCCTGGAGGAGGTTTTCAAATTCTTTAGTGACATTCGTAATTCACAGGCCCAGTGGGCCAGACAACTTTTCTGTCATAGTTGATTTATAATGATGTCAGGAGTTTAGCCCAACATTATTACTAGGTAAGGTATTTTTAAAAAGCAACACAATATGAGCCACATGCAAAAGAAAAGTAGTAAGTAAAGAGACCACAAAATGACTGAGAAGCTGGAATCGGAAGATATAAATGACAGTCTGCTTCCAGGAAACAGAGACAAGGTGTCAAAAAAGAAATCAGAAAATCCAACCTGAGAAGTTCCCAGATGTGTCTCTTAGTTCAGTCTTTAAATTGCCTGCAATCCCCCCCCCAAATCTCTGTCAATTTACAAACCACAGCTGGACTGTGTTTCTAGGAAGATTGGTAGAATCAAAAGAAAAGAGGAGGGAAAGAGGAAAGTCAAAGCCAAAATAAAATTTTTCACAAGAAAAAATGTTAGCCTGTTTACTGTAAAGTTCATTCAAATTAACAATTCTGAGTGGTATTGAAGGTTGTTTTTCAATTGAAGGATTATTTGTAGATGGGTGTATACTTTGCTCTGATTTCTGCATCAATATATTTACCAATTATGTTAGAGAAGACATTGTATAGTAGAAGCGAGGTCCTTGTTTTCTTTCTGAGCCAAGTTTGCATTCTATTTAACCCTTTGTGTGTGTCTGACTATTCCCTGTTCATATAATAGGGGACTGGATTTGTAATAGAGACCATTAAGCATGGCAGCTGAAATCCACCTGTGTGAGCTGCAGAGGGGCTTCAGCCTGGATAAAAGAAGACTGAGGAATTGGATGAATCTGACTTCTAAGACAGCCAAACATTTCAACCTTAATTTTAAAAAACACACGACATCAATACAGTTAATTAGACAAATATTCTCAAAGAACACCTGGCTTTTATTTAAAGCATCTGTTTAGTTCAATCTTTAATAATTCTGCAAAGAAGGGTGTTGTATATTTTAATATAGCCTGAATTCAATTTTTATGTTTTTAGCTTAAGTATTTAACATTTTGTAACAAACCTTTCTTTAAAAAACAAAGTATTAAAAAAAATTAGCTATCCTGATGCTACACCCATCATGGGGTTGGTGGCAGCTCAGATATGACAGTGTTTTTTACTAGTGGACCTGGGGAGGGAGGGAGAGCATCTTACAATATAGCACTGGTGACAAGTCAATTCCTAAAAGTGAAAATAAAAGCTTAATTATGCTCAGCACTAAAAGGTTACATTTTCCTCTTAAAACTTCAAAGAAAAGGAGTTCAAATTTAAATATTTCCCTTTTATATTCAGCTTTACCTAACAAAACTGAATGAAAAGATGGATAATTAATTTTTTTTAAGTTCCAAGCAGGGATAAGAAGTGTCCTATTATTGGCTGGGCGTGGTGACGCATGCCTTTAATCCCAGCACTTGGGAGGCAGAGGTAGGATTGCCGTGAATTCAAGGCCACCTTGAGACTACATAGTGAATTCCAGGTCAGTCTGGACTAGAGCGAGACCCTACCTCGAAAAACCAAAAAAAAAAAAAAAAGTGTCCTATTTATGGCATTTTTCAGTGCAAGAATATAAAACATTAACTCAAGTTCCAACTACACTTTACACCCCCAAAGGACAAGTTCAGTTCTAGGGAAACAACTTGCACGGAAGCCTTCACCTTGCGATCAGAGAGCAGTTGTGAACCATGCTCTTCTCCACAAAGATGCCCTGAGCCTCATCGGTCTCCACGATCCGCCCATCCTGGTACCATAACACTTGCATGTCTTGGTCTATGTAGGAAGCCATGCACTGGAAGGGAAGGCTGTCTCCTTCAAAGACAACCTGGCGATGAGATGGAGTCATGTAGAAGGATGGCAATTCAAGGGGAGGATCTAGGGACAGCAAAGCAGAGACTTGATGAACAAAAGCAAAACCGTATCACACACCACTGAAAGTATAGAAAGTCTATGTAAGGTGACAAAAAACAGAACCACAAATATTCCCCAGTGGCCTACATCCTGATGCCAATACCAATAAAGCCACCATTGCACCCATACTCCCGAGGGGTTCATGTCTTGGAAACTTGGTGCCCAGTATGGCACTGTGGAAGATGATAGAACCTTTAAGAAGGGAAGCCTCCTGGGAGGTCCTTGAGTCTTTGAGGGCACTACTCTCAGAAAGAAGCGTATGTCTGCTGAGTTGAGTCTTATGAGAGTCACCTGGTACAAGAGCCAGAGAGCCTAAATTGACCTACGGCAGCCTGTCTGGAGAAGTGCTCACATCACCATGAGGCCTCCACCAGAATCCAATGGGACAGCCTGATCTCGAACTTTCAACCTTAAAAAGTCTGAGCTAAATAAAACTCTTCTTCATAATGTTACCCAGCTTCAGTTATTTGGTTATATTAACAAGAGTGAAGTAAGTGCACACAGGGGTCACAGGTTAAGACAGGCAAATAGATAATGATTTCTGATGGTATAGTAAGATGAACACAGATGTCAACTAGAAGAATGAGTTCTGAAACAGGACTTAGATCTAGGCATTGGAGATGGTGATGAATAAATGCTGATACTTATTGTTTCGAAACACATCATTTTGCCTCAGCTGAAAACGCTTTCTGGTTGTGAACATGTGCATATTTGTTGTAGAGAATTTGGAATATCTAAAAAAAAAATCTTTGTTTTTACAATTACTGTTTCAGATGATACAATTCCTTGCATTCAGAAAAATGAAACAATTTTAAATACACATGTATAAGTATACACAAATGGGGTTGAAGAGATGACTCAGCAGTTAAGGTGGTTGCCTGCAAAGCCTAATGACTCTGGTTTGAGTCCCAAGTACCCACATAAAGCCAGATATACAAGGTGGTGCATGCATCTAGAGTGCTTTTGCAGTGGCTGGAGGCCCTGGCATACCCATATATTCTCTCTCTCTTACTCTCTCTCTCCTTGTAAATAAATATTTTAAATATAAATATATATGTGTATATATATGCATAAGTATGTCACTGGCTCATTAATATCCTTCAAAATATTTAGTTCATTTGTCTAACACAACAATTCTATTTTCAGCAACAGTATATCCTACAGAATAATAGCGAATATGTAAAAATATATACAAAGAAATTAATAACTGCATTATTTACGGAGTGAGAAATTATGAACTAAATATGCAGTTATAAGAGAGCTGTTAAATTATGGATACATCTACACAATGCATTAGTATCCCTCTGTCTTATACGAAGAAATAAGTTTACATTACTTCAACTTTAACAAAGTTACAAAATGTCATTAGGAAGATATCTTTGTCTAAATAAAGAGAACAGGTGAGGAGGATGAAACACCAGTCTCAACCAGCCACCAACTACCTTGGAGTAACACAATACTTTTTTTTTTGCTTCTTATAACTTTTTCCTTTCATAAATCTTCATTTTCATTCAAAGAACATATTTTACGTGGAAAATAACAATGGTACTAATCAAGGAAACGGGGAAACGCACAAGCTTGTTTATTTTGGATATAAAAACTTGGCTGAGATCTTCTATTAACTTTTTTGTAAAATAATTTTTTTTTTTTGGTTTTTTCAAGGACCGTTCTCATTCTAGTCCAGTCTGACCTGGAACCCACAGAGATACAGTAATCCTCCTACCTCTGCCTCCCGAGTGCTGGGATTAAAGGTTTACAACATTACACCTGGCTTTATTTTTACGTGTTTGTGTGTGTGTGGTGGGGAGGTACACGTACATACATGTGCTGATGCAGCATTTCGTGTGCTCATCCGGGTGGCTAGAGGAAAACCTCAGGGTCCTCCTTCACTCACTTGCCTTGTTTTTCTTTGCTATCATCTCTTTACTGATTGTGGAGCTTGCGGTTTGTGAGCCCCAGCCATTCTCCTGCTCTTCTCCACAAAAGTGGGGTTCCAGGCCTGCATGGCCACACCCAGCTGCTTCTGTGGTTTTAGGCTTCTGCGGGATACTGAGCCATTTCTCCAGCCCTCCATCTCATACCTTAAGGAGTATTTTTGGTTTATGGAGAATGCTTCATCATTTTAAAGAAGGTAAATGTGATAGTCCTCTTGTCTCTGCAGATCCTTAAAATCCTGGTGTTCAATGGTGGCATATTACTTTATTGAACGGATGTGATCAAGTAACTAAACTACTCTATTTTTAAGAACTTCGGCATATGCTCACACAGGTTATGAAGTACAGGTGATCAGTTTCCATGAACTCCAAAACGTAGAACTTTCAGACCTAACTATGCAGGTCTTTCACGAGCACTGACACATCCCACAGCACTACATTTCAGAAAAGCTGTACCTTGGGGCTGTGGGTGTCACTCACTGGTAGGGTACCTGTCACCATGTACAAGGCCTAGTTTGATCCCCAAGGCAGCAAAACACAAGCCAGAAACAATAATATTAAGTCACACTGCCACCAGCAAATGAGTGAGCTTCCTGAGATTTTTATGACATTCACCAAATTCTTGATTAGACAACTTAAAGAAAACACAAATCCCTATGCTATTCTCTGAAACTGCTGTTCATAAAGAAAGCTGTTCAGAACCAGAGAGCAGGTACCTCAAAGACCAACTGAAAAGTGGTTTCTAACCCGGCTAGTTTAGCTGCCGACATCAACTGAATCCTAGAAGATGAAGAGAACTTGACAGTTCATCTAGGAAAGCCTGGTAGCAGTAGGTGCTCGCTCAGTTTTGATTTCTCCCTTACCGCATGTCAAGAGCTCCTGCTGCACCCCTGTGACGGGCTGGGCCTGCAGGGACTTAGGGTAAACACACCTGGTGTCCCGCACGGTGATGTTTCTCTCCTTCACCCAGCGATGCATCCACAGTATGTTACAGTCACACAGAAGATACTCGGTCTGAAATTCTCTGGAACACACAATTTAGGATTAGAAGGCATAATGGTAAGTAGCAACTTGGTTTTGTATTGATTTGCCTTTTTATTGAAACTACTATGTCTGAAGCATAGGTTACCAACTGGGGAAAGTCTCCTTTCTCCTTCCTAACACACTGTCTTCCAGAGTGTTGGCTCCAACACTCTTCCTATTGATCCCAGGGAGGCTCTTGATGAAAGTAGGTATCTAAACATTAAAATAATAATAATAATAAAATAAAGCCTTCCATTTGCTGTATGTTCCAAGTCCCATAACTCTGGGATTTTGAAAGAGCAAGTCCCATCTATCCTATCACATATTTAGGATCTGACACCTTCCTCAATATCACAGCATCACTAGCCAATGTGTGGAAGAAATGCCCACCCCCTCCCTTGATGACAGCAACGGAATGCCATGTAAAGGAATACGGAACTATGAGGTAAGGTATGTTGCATGTCTGACTAGATTCAAAGCCACTCAAGAGCGGGAACTATTTCGGATACTTTTCACCTTTGCACCAGGTGATAGCATAGATATTTATTAACTTAAGGGATAAAGATTTGGCAACTCTAAGAATATGATGGCTAGGGAGATGGCTTGGTGGGGAAGAGGGCATAAGTTCCATCCTTGGCACCGATGTAAAAACCTGGGTCTCATGTGGTCACAGGTGCCTGCCTGCAACCCAAGATCTGTGGGAGGTGGAGTAGAACAATTGTTTGGGCTCACTGGTCAGCCAGTCTGACCAACAAAACCAGCAGCTCCAGGTTCACTGAGAACCTCTGTTCCAAGGAAATGCAAGGAAGATAAAGGAAAGAGCTGACATTCTCCTCTGACCTCTGTTCACAGGTACATGGAACTCACAAATCTCACACACACACACACACACACACATGCACGCACACACGCACGCTCATATACTACCCTTTCACATACCACACCACACACCAAAACAAAAGGATATGACTTCTTCAATATCAACATAAAAGAAAGACTGTTCTCTGTTGGGCAGAAAGCTTTAATTTGGCCTTGGCTTCTTGTAAGAAACATCGAAAGGATGTACTGGCGGAGCTGGGAATCAGCCCAGCTCTCTGAGCAGAGCTTTCACAAAGCACCACCAACATCATGCTAGGTCCCTGCAGTAAATGTAACTTCCAGGGACTAGCCCCGCCAATGGAAAAACAAAGCACTGATCAGAAATAACAGGGACCACGCTCCTTGACATAAATCAACAAGGCACACCCAAGGGAGCATGCTTCTGATACAGAGAGCAGCCCAGCAAAGCACTCATCCCCAGCTCTGATACCACAACTGGGCTGGAACACAGAGATAATAAATGTACAAGCAATACCAAAAAATGGCCTCTGAACTTCAAATTCCTATCCACCACCTAATGAATTAGGTCAAACACTAGCAACACCTTCCATTTTCCTGGATGAAAGTAATTCCCATGTTACTGCTACTGAGGCCCAAAGGCCAAGATATATTTTGTCATCTTATTTGACATAGGAGAAGAGCCGGGGTGTGGCCTAATGGCAGAGTATTGCCTAGCATGTACAATGCCCTTGTTCAATCCCCAGCACCTGAGGAAAATAAATAAACAAGAAAGAAAGAAAAAGGAACAGGAAGGAAGAAGCCATGTACTGAACAGAGGCTTTTAGAAGAGAAGAAATGTGTCCCTGGAAAAATGATTCAATTACACACAATGAAGAATTGATGAAAAATTAACTGTGATTCTAACAGACATCAATGTAACTCATGGGCTGAAATAGATTAACGCTTATCTAGAAATAAAGTTATTTTCAAAAGTAACCCCTGTGTAATCTCTCCGTTTGAGTGGGAAAAAAATGCTTCACAAATTCTATAGCTCCAGAGAGCTGCAGACTAAGATCTCACATAGACAGTGTGCAGCCAGCCTTTTAAATAAGCAACCTGAGAAACAGCAGTAATCAGTGGTGAATTCAGTGTGGAGTAGGGATTATTCGATAAAATTAAATCCTTAAAAGTAGAAAAGAACCTTTTCTGTGAATTCTTCATAGGTAATAACAGTGTAGAGTTTGGGGATTTAATCAGCCAACAACAAACATCTTTGCTGACTTAAAAATAAAGTCCAAGAAAAGCAATAATCACAAATTTATTGACTCCAAACAGGAAATGGCCCGTCTATCTGAAGAACCTTACTGAAAATTACTGTTTTTAAGGATGACTGCTAATATTTGCAAATTCACATGACATTTCACATGAAATCTCTTAAGCCACATATGTATTGTATTTTCGAAACTGAATATATGTTAATTGAGACAAAAACAATCTTACTTACAAAGACCGTAATGATCCAAGATAATCAAAAGTTCCTGGAGACAATGAGGAAAACAAATTCCCTGAAAGGTTTCTAGGAAACAAGAAAAAAATACCCTTTTAAGAATACTGTTGCATTTTTCTTTTACTTTCTCACATTTCTCAAACGCCCTAGAATCAGAACACGAGTCCTCCAAACATCAGGAGGACTCAGAGATACCTTACTGGATTCCCACCAAACAATTCTTCACAAGTTCTTGAGGTGGTTTAGGAAAGCAACAAAAAATAAATTAACCAAAATAAACTAAGTAAAATTCTTATAAACAACAACAAATGACCCCACCGTTAGCAGCAGCGACAACACCCCCAAAGCTGCGCACAAACACGAGCGGACTGTGAAGAGCCCGGGCTGAGCTGCAGCAGCTTTGGTCTTGGGCCCCACCGTCCACCACACTGCTTCTAACCCGGTGCCCGGTGGTGTGTTCTCGCAGTTGGTGATGTGCTGGAAATGGATACTTCACCCAGATGACTGAAACCACGTACTTCTCCCGAGCCTTGCTTGTATAAGCATGGGAGCCAGAGTGGAGAGGGTACCCTGAGTGCTACTTGGGGAAGTGCAGTTGGCAGCTAGGAAGAGGATGAGGTACATACAATGTGCTGAGTAATGGTGGTGACTATTCAGCATGAACCCCAAACCTTCTGAGGGTTTCTCACAGTAAAGCAGGACTAAGGAAATATGGCCACGCAGTGCAAAGCCCACGGAACTTGTTCTGTGCTCACTGGTATCAAGACCAGAGAGGCAGAGGTTAGAAGGGGGAGGATAAGGGTGAGACACAGTACAGCACAAGGCCAAGGCTTGGGGGCTCCTCTGGGTCTTGGACTGGGTCCTTCATGTATGAGGGGAGGGTCAACTATGCTGGTGGATTCCCCAGTGAAAGAGGGCAGAGGAGGTGCTGGGAGGGGCACCTCCTGCTCTACAGGCAACACTGGGTTCCTGAACGGGAGTGCTGCCCCTGTTTTCAACCTCCAACCTTCCTGCATCAGGAGACAATGACCTTCAGCAAGAACAGCATAGGGATAGTGTGATGAGCAGTCACTGTTAGCTTAGGTAGAATCACCTAAGACATGGTGAGACACAAGCTAGGTGTGTCTGTAAGGGTGTTTTCAGGGGAGATTAGCTGAACAGAAGAGACTCACTCCAAATGTGGGGGGGGGGGCACCATCCTATGCACTGGGAGTCCAGAAGGAATATAAAATGAAAAGCAGCCAGCTGAGCACTGACATTCCTCTCTCTAAGCTTCCTGTCCACCATGGCAATAACTGTGCTGCTCAGCCAAGCACTTCCTGACACAATGACTGAACCCTCTGAAACCAAGAGCCAAAACTGTTTCCTCTCTTATGTTGTTTCTGACAGGCATTTCATCAAGCTATGAAAGATGATCTAATACAATTGTTTTCATGTCTGCATTATGCAGTTTAGAAGACAAAAAGTCTGGATAAAATGCTTATGATCTTCATAGAATACTTGCCCAGGAAAAAACATGCAAATAACGGATATTTGCAAATTCAAAGAAAAGGGAAGAGATGCCCTCTCCTTTTCTGCCTCAATGGTGTGGTTGGTGAAAAGGCAACAGTGAGGGAGAGGAACAAATGAGAACGAAGTATGACACACAGCTATGAAGACCTATGATGAAACCCACTGCTTTGTATGCTAATCTAAAAGTTAAAGGAAAAAAGAAAAAAAATACTTGTCTGGCAACCAACTAATTAAACATGAAACCTTATATTATTACTAAAACTGTTTAAAACAGGAATCCAAGCTTTAACAATAATGTTATCAACTAGAAATGTGTTAGACCACATTCATAGTATCTTAGGACACATGAGGCCCACAGGCCAAGGATTCAGTCCTCTGTGTTGCTGATGTTCAGACTGTGGAGGGTACACACTGATTCCCTGCACAGTTACCTCTAGGAAGTCCAAAAGATTCCTAGTAGTAAGTCAGCAGTAAAAATTAGGCTATAAATGTAGGAATTTAATATAAACAAAATCACTACATCTTACTTTGGCATCTAAATTCTAACACACATATTACAGGCACTGTGCTTCAGGAAACCACAGTCCCAGCAAATTCCAATACAAACCAACTTCCCTCTGGGCTGGAAAAAGCTGATATTAGTTTAGCAGCACATTAAGCAACTGGCTTGTGCTGGTGGGGTGGGGAGAAGAGAGGCACAAAATATACATGTATTTTGAAGTATACCTGCATTATACCCCAGTGCTCATAAGAAAAGCTCAGAGAATCAGAAAGGGCACAAAAGAAACCATGTGTGATGCCCTACAGCATGGGCATGGTGGAGCTCATGAATGGAGTGGCAGGTGAATTATCTACCCTCAACCTGTATGTTGTCATTTTTCACACATTTAAAATTTTGCTGCGTGGATATGCTTTCATTCCTGTAATTACATGCTGAAGATGGCTCAGCTACCATGGAAGAGTTTTAAAAGTGAGAAAATATAATCAAATGAGGGGCTGGAGAGATGGCTCAGTGGTTAAAGCGCTTGCCTGAAGAACCTAATGACCTGGGTTCAATTCCCCAGGACCCATATAAAGCCAGATGCACAAATGGCACATGCACCTGGCGCTCCTTTGTAGCAGGTGGAGCCCCTGATGTGCTCTTGCATCTCTCTCTCTCTCTCTCTCTCTCTCTCTCTCTCTCTCTCTCTCTCTCTCTCTCTCCTTGCAAATAAATATTTAAAAAACAAAAAACAAAAAAGTGAGAAAATTTAGTCAAATGAAATTTTAAAAAGGAATGCTGGGTGTTATGCGTTGAAATGTAAAATGTCCCACGCCATAGGCTCATGGATTTGAACACTTGGTCCTAGTTGGTGGTGCTGTCTGGAAAGTGGTAGAAATTTTAGGATGTGGAACCTCGCGGAAGGAAGTGGGTTTTCCAGCCCCAACCAACTTACTGTCCACTCTCTGCTTCCTGACTGAAATGCGATGAGCCAACCTGCCAATGCCTTCCCTGCCTCAAAACTGTTATGTCAAAAATAAACCTTTTTCTTCCTTAATTTGCTTCTTCTCACAGCAGTCAGAACGTAACTAATGTAATTGGCTAAACTATAGTCTGTCTCATACCTGGGACATTACCTAGATATAAAAACATGAATTAAATCAATAAGCACTTTGTTAACTGATAAGCTTTCTGCTTGTGTGTGCCTGCACATGTATGTGCCCACATGGTGCACCATGCAGTAGCCAGAGTGAATGACAGACATCCCACTCCATCACTCTTCAACAATTCTTACTTGACCACAGTCTCTCAGTGATCCCCGAGATGGCTTTCCCACCACCCAGAGCCCCAGCAGTTCCTGTATCTCTGCTCCTCAGAGGAAATGGGGTTTCAATATCCATGATTACATCCAGATGTTTATGTGAGTTCTGGAGATGCAAACTCAGGTGGTCTCAGGCCCTCGTGTTTGTGTGGAAAGTGCACTTAACTGTTAAGCCATCTCTCCAGCCCTTACTGATAATTATTTTTAAGTAGTCACCATTGATAGTCAATGCATCTTTTCTGAAAAAAAATTACTATTTGCATGCATATCTGCAAGTAATGGGCATGCCAGAGTCTCTTGCCACTGCAAACAAACACCAGACACTTGCAACAGTTTTTGCTTCCAGCTTTATGTGGGTGTCTTGGGAACTAAGCCTGGGCCAACAGGCTTTCCAAGCAGGTGCCTTTAGCTGTTGAGTCATCTTAACAGCTCCAGGCCAGGGGAAAAAAAAAAAGGAAGGAAGAAAGGAAGGGAGGAAGGGAGGGAGAGAGGGAGAGAGGGAGAGAGGGAGGGAAGGAGGAAGGGAGGGAGGGAGGGAGGGAGGGAGGAAGGAAGGGAGGAAGGAAGGAAGGAAGGAAGGAAGGAAGGAAGGAAGGAAGGAAGGAAGGAGTAGAAATATATATACCAGACCATTGACAGAGGATGTGAATAAAATGACAGTGGAAATTTTAATTTTTTGCTCATATTTCCATATGATTTTATTATTCAGCCACATCCATAACTTTGTATAAAGGAGTTCTTTATGTAAGGTTTTTATGTATAGAAACATTTTACAAAAAGAAAATACTGGGCTGGAGAGATGGCTCAGCGGATAAGGCACTTGCCTCCAGTGCCTAAGGCCCTGGGTTCAATTCCCCAGGACCCACATAAGCCAGACCCACACGGTAGTGGCCCTGGTGTTCTCTCTGTCTCTCTGTCTCTCTCTGTCTCTCTCTCTCTCTCTCTTTGTATCTCTGCTTGAAAATGAATAAATAAAAATATAAAAAAGAAAATACTGAGAAATTTGTATAAATATTACATATTTTTCATAAGAAAATATGGCATAATTCTTAGAGAGATAATTCATGGTTTTTAGAAAAAGCCAACCTGGCTGGGTAAACGTCTTAGAAAAAAGACAGAAGCCCCACACTTTCTTTGGTCAACATCTAACCCACTCTGCTTGGCTGCCCAGAAGCGCACTCAAAAGAATTTATTATTTATGTCCATCAATAAAAGGAGAGACCAACAGAGAGTTAGCCCACCCACCTGTGTCCACTGGGGCCTCTATCCCACTAAGAAAATAATATATTTCAATTCTTAACATAAACTTCTAAAAGTCAAGGCTTTTTTTATTTTTCCAATCATGAAATATGTGGGCAAGAATGCTATAGACAGCCAAGGTCTCATGAGGGTTTCGAGGTGGGGGTGCTCTTGGCTAGCAGCTTCCTTGGCAAACAAGCTCTGTGGTACAAGTCCCTTACTTCCAAGACATCAAAGAGAATGTGCTGAAGAGATGGCCGAGGAAAGAAGCTGAAGAGAGAAACTGTGGACTCCCTCTCAGGTATCTCTCCTAGAAGAGTTGATTCCTGAGTCCCACATTCGAGACTCATCTGATCCTCCTTCCACTTGCTGGGTGGAGAAAACTCTCTGCTCCATGCTGAAATGCAAGCTGCCACTGGCCTTCATACCGTGCACAAGGGCTTGTATGCAGAGCTCAGAGCCACAGGCTCTATAGTGGCAACAGAAACACCTACCCAATATTTTCAGATGCATGCTGAACATGTCAACACAAAATAACATGAGCCACTTCACAGCAACACATGCCTGAATGCAAAGAATCACTGCAGAGACCACTTTATCTTTAAAAAATATGCTAAGGATTTAAGCCAGGTATAATTCTGCATATCCACAGGATTTTTCTTCAAAAAGAGCCATAATAACTCCATTATTATACGGGCTCAACGAAATGCCAAAGCAGGAAGCCCGACAGGCTTTTTTTGTTTTACTGACTCACCTGGGTAAATGTCACTGTGTTCTACAACCCACATATTTCACAACAGTCATCAGGTAACTGGTAAAAATATAAGACACAACCAAGGTTTTGTAAAACTACAAAAACTTAAAGTGTTTGAGTCCAGGGGCAAAAGGCATAGTGAGAAAACAGTAACAGCCCGGTCCCTCCCAGCTTTGGCATCAAGGACACTGGCTCATGGCCCAAGACCCCGGCCAAAGCCTGAAATCAATCTAGACCCAAGACCAGCCAACAGCCCACTTCACTCTCTTGAGTTCCGTAGCTCATAGCTACCCACAGCTGTAGCAGAGGCTTCTTCCATGAATACAGAATTCTTATAAATCTAATGCAGTCCTCAGAACTAAAAACCCACAAATCTCAAGAAATGATCATAAAAGCACTGAATTAAAATCTTTGCAGTTCTCTCACAAAGGACTCCAAATAGGATCATTAATTTCAAGTCATGTGTGAAAAGCAATATACCCAATCAGTCTCTTATTTAAATACATACATAAGACCATACATTGTTCTCCCCAAAAGTAAATGGCACCATGGGAGGGAGGGGAAAAAAAACACCAACAAATTTCCTAAGAATTGGGAACAATTTGTTCTGCTTTAACTGAACGCATGAAATAACCTCACCATTGTCACTTGTTGCTTTTTCAAAATATTCATATTTATTTGCAAAGAGAGAAAAAAGGGGGGAAGAATAGATACACTAG
Source organism: Zapus hudsonius (assembly GCA_004024765.1). NCBI lineage: Eukaryota > Metazoa > Chordata > Mammalia > Rodentia > Dipodidae > Zapus > Zapus hudsonius. The sequence continues at coordinate 88,046 of PVHP010000657.1, forward strand.
GACCTCTTGCCACTGCAAATAAACTCTGGATGTATGTGCCACTTTGTGCATGAGGCTTTCCATATGTACTGCGGAATGGATCCAGAGCTAAACTAAAGGCTTTGCAAGCAAACGCCTAAGCCATCACTCCAGCCCAACAGTTGCTATTTCAAAGGTACCTTCCTTCAATGCAGTATGAGAAAAATCTAAAAAGGCACAAGGAGAAAGAGACGGAAGTGGACTTTAGACCAGGCCTCCTATTCCAAACACCGCTTCCCAAGCTGAGCTATGGGCCCAGATTGCTCCTCTGGGAAACACAACCTTATGCCTCTTTCCCATGGATACAGTGGTTTTCAGTTACTGATTCAGTCCTGAGCTTCTGCCCACTCTCAAACTTTCCAACAAAGCTTGACTATAGAGAACCAGCCTCATTTCTAATTACTCTCAAATGGAACTTTTTATAAAAACACACTTAATGGCTTTCACAATGTTTTTCTTCATCTATTTAATACAGATTATAACTGAGATGGCTAGTCAAAGTTTACTTGAATCTTGAGATACCATGAAGCCTACTAATTGAAAAACCGAGGTGCTTGAAATGTTGTCCCAGCTCACATGGCCACAGGTTATTTTCCCCAGAGCAGCCTGGCTTCTCCTTGCCAAGCAGGTCATTGCTCTCCTTAACCCCCAATGCATCACTGGGCCAGTGTCTTTTCTCTCCTAACCATCCTCAGCTTTGCAAATCTTCTGGCACATCACCTCCCACTCTGCCCAGATGAGAAAAGCCTTCCACCACACCTCTCAGCATGAACATGTCTGCTGAACATGCATGTGGTGTGATAATGGATTACAGTTCAACATCCCTAACCTGAACATTCTGAAATCCAAAACACTTTGATCAACGACATGACAACACCATGGAAACTTTTACATCATGAAGAACTGTTTTATGCACTAAGGAGTTAAAAGTATTGTGTAAAGTTATCTCCAGGCTATAATTATGAAATCTTTATGCAACATAAATGAATATCATGTTTATATTTGGGTACCACCTGTAAAATATCTCATTATGTGTACAAAATATCCCCAATTCTTAAACACGTTGGTACCAAGCATTTTAGATAGACATTCTCAATCCATATTATAGCCTAAAGACATTGCAGCTACATGATAAAATGGATAACTCCTTGTCCCCATGGCTTCTAGAACCTACTGAGTTCCTATTTAATATTAAATATATCACAGATGACCTAAGGCTTTGGGTACTAGTTCAACACACTATAATTTTGATAGGGAAGAAAAGGTACTTACAGACGAACCAGACTGGTAAGTCCTCGAAATATGTCTGCATTCAGACAGCCTATTCGATTATTTGTCAGGTCCCTGGGGAGAAAGAAGAGAAAAGACATGTGTTCAGTTGCTTCTCTTCATTAATGAAGGGCTGATGCACTCAGTACTTCAGAGCAACACCGTGGTATCATAGAGGGCCTCTCTTGTCTGCATTCTTGAGATGTGTGCCCACCTTGAGTGAGGAAAGATTCACACTCACAAAAAGAAATTCTTCATTTCACTTACTCCTGGCTCACACAAACTAGATCCTACTAAACTGTACTTCCAGAATCTACTTCTACAAAACTACTCAGGATAAACCTGGGGGAGTAAAAAGAGAACACACCCCATCTTCCATCTTACTGCCTGTGACAGAAGTCCTTATGTGACAGACACATTCCCGGGCAGTGGGAGAACTGAGCCCAATCTCTGCCAGTAAATGACAGATAATGGATAAAAATGTACACTGTCAGCAGGCTAGAACTCTTATTTCCTCAAGAACATTTGGAACTTAATACTTTCTGACTTTGTTGCTTCAATTACCCAGAAGTTTTAACTGTAATTAAAAAAAAACTGGATTAGCTTTTACTGTACAGAGCTGTCATTTATACTCAGGCCCAGCAACTTTAACAATGCTTAGGTAATGGCCCAGTTACTGTATCAATCAATACTACCTTCATTTCCTATCATATATTACTTCCTAAATAATTTTTTCTTCTCAAGCTGGGAGATGTTTATTCTTACTGATGCATAAGTCTTAGTTAATATTTTGTTGTATTTTCTTTATTTCAAGAACGATAGGCATACTTTGAATTTTGCTTTTAACCAGCAACCTGCTCAAGTTTAAAGGTAAGAATTTCATATTGGGAGATAACAGTCGACAATATCAGTAACTCTCAACTGAAGTGGCATGTTTTCTTTTACTAAGCTCTACCACAATACATCATCGTTAGATTGGAATAATTCGGTTCTTTTTAAATTTTAGTAAAGGAGTTAGAAAAGGCCCCTCTAAAGTAAACTTTCAAAAATACGTTATATTTTCTTCAGTGTCCACATTATTCTCTGTCATGGACAAGTAAAACACATATTCTTTGTGTTATACATTGAGTTACGCATAAAATAATTTGTTTAAAGTGCCCATTTACAAACTAAAGCTTTTAAGATTCAAAACTGTGTACTCGGTAATGGCAGAAAATATGGTGGCTTGACTATAAATTACAAGGACATGAATTATAAGAAATTATTTGACCCATGTACCTATTTGTCTAGTTATGATTTTCAACATATTTAAAAGCTACCTGAGGTAATTCTGGAATTCCAGACTTTCATAGCTGTCTTCCCTCTCGTATGATAACTTCTGCTACAAGGTCTGCAGCCACACAAATCTTTATCTGTGCTTGTTGTATAGCTCAATCTCCTCAGGATATTAAAACCAAGTGTTTAATCATGTGGGGCTTTTTAAAATTCTAGCAGATTTTCCTTCTATTTCTAGGTTTTACTATTTAAGGAAATGAGGCATCATCTTGTGAGCTGTCACTTAAACAAGCATTTCTGGGTTCTATTCATTACCTTGCCTCAATTCTGAGCTTTAAATGATGTAATTACGATTGATTCTTTGTAAAACAATTTCATTATACTTGTACCTGCTAAAAATGGAATTTAGGTGTTAATAGTGAGTTTTCATTTGGATTGAGAATCTGCCTGAATTTGCAAAAGAGAAATGGGACGGTCAAGATTTCAGCTACTTCTGGTCATTCAAAAGCTACTTAATCTTCCTAACTCAAATTATCTATAAACGATAGGCAAAGTCATGGTATACTTACAACATACTTGTGTGTGGACATTGAGATGAATGACTTACAGGAAAGTATTTTCCTGTAAAAAAGTGACACTGTGTGCGTGTGTGCGTGTGTGTGCGTGTGTGTGTAACTAGCAAGCATTAACTAACTAAATGACTGGCTGTGCATCCCACGAGTCTATAAACAGGACAAGTTATATACTGTAAGTTCATTCACAAGTCAACACTCTGGAATTAAGGGTGTATTTTCTGCAGAGAGCATTATAAGCAGCAATTCCCACCCTAAGCAGGAACACAAGAGACTACTTATTGTGTGATGCCATGGATAAATGTCAAGGCAAAGCCTGGTACACTTATCATGTAATTAAATGCTAATAATTGAAATTTTTAAAATTTATTTTAATGGCAGCATTTGAGAAATTATGTAAGATTAAGACCTACTACATGAAGAACCTACAATATTCATAAGATCTTAAAAACTTCCTCAGGATACTGCTTTTTCCTTGCAGGCAAGGTCCTTCCACCAGTATGTTGGCATCAGGTACTATTAACAATAATTTTCCAGTTTCCAAAAGAGCTATGATTATAGTGCTGGGAAACACTATGTGATGGTTACAGCTGATGCTATGATGCATGTGGAAAAGGTTGGAGGGAAAACCATTCTAGAAGTTAAGCAGCAAAGTTACTGGGAAGATGAAGAGAGCCTCTGGGTAGCTAGTCTCCCAGTAACCCCATCTACTGGCCTTCTCACAGTCTGCTGACCCTAGAGACTCAGAATCTCCTTTCCTTTGTCCCCTCACTTCTCTAAAATGACATTATTCCCTCTTGAAGAGGCTCTGTCAACAGGGGTCCTAAGCCACTGCTTGATGGCCATCACTTTCCTGACTTTTGCCTATGTATGTATGAAATATGCATGTTAATAACCCTGCCTGGTTTTCTCTTGGTAAGGATTTCACAGAGTAGAGAGTAAAGAGAAAATCAATTATCCTTTCCTACATTCCCTCAAAAGCCTTTGAGTCCTTCTAAAGAAATGGGAAATGGTGAGCAGAAGTGCCAAAAGAATGTCTTTAGAAAGAACATAGAGGAACTGGAGAGATGGCTCAGAGGTTAAGGCACTTGTCTACAAAGCCTAACATCCAGGGTTCAATTCCCCAGTACCAGTGGAAAGCCAGATGCATAAAGTGACCATGCATTTGCAGTTCGTTTGCAGGCTAGAGGCCCTGGCACACGCATTCTCTCTATCTCGCATTCTCTCTATCTCCCTGTCTCTCTTGTGTCTCTCTCTGCCTGCAAATAAATAATTTAAAAAAATTTTAAGAATATAGTGAGCCAGTCTAGGCGGCATTAGCACTGATGTGAGAAATCGTGTAAAGAGTATGATGGGGTAGTCTACTGTGAAATTAGTTAAAACCAGATTTTAAGTTTTAAAATAATAATAATAATAATACAAAGACAAACATATACATGAAGATGGCAAAACTTCACATCAATAATAGAGAGGGGCTTGAATTTCTATCATTTATAAAAGACATAGTTTCAGTAGTCATAAATTGAAAGTTATATACAGAATACACCCTGCAAAGCTGACATGTAATGTTTGTATCAGCAAAAGACGGGCTTGTCTGTCTACCACCAAACAGAACATATTACTGCCTTCTAGCAGGTATTTGGCCAAATGAGCCTCTACAAATTACTAAACGTCTATATTTGGCATATAAGATAAGTTCACAGCTAATGTAAGAGAAATAATTCAAGCTCATAAGGAAGCAATTTAAACTCACAATCTTTTTAGCGATGACAGTCCCCAAAAGGCACCTGGATCTATGCTACTAATAAGATTGTTCCGGAGGTCCCTGTTGAAGATAAAATAAAAGTTACTCACATGAGCGGCCCTTGAAGAAGTATTTCAGCATACTACCCTTACCTGCTATACAGCAAACAGTAATGATAAGAATGGGAGGAAACCACAGCCAAAATGTTAAAGCCCAGATCGTTCTGGTACTAAGTGATAGTCAAAATTCAAATTTGAGATAGCTGACTTCTAAGTCCTTTGCTTTCATCAATATAAGGATAAAAGTGTATGTTAAAAGGTACATGTGGGGGCTGGGATAAAGGAAAGCTGTATAAACATGACAACGTGAGTGTAATTCCCAGCACTATATATACAGCCAGGCATGGCTGCCCGTGCCTGTAATCCCAGCACTGAGGTTTGCTGAGGCTGGAGGATTGCTGGGCTTTCTTAGCAGTCTAACTAACAGAGCTCCAGGTTGAGTGAAATCAGTTGTCCTGTCTCAAGGAAATAAGGCAAAGAGCAATAGAGGAAAACCCCATATCCTCCTCTGCCCTCCTCATGTACGGGCACAGAGCACGTGCATCTGCACACGCAGGTACATATACTAACATACTCAAACACACATATACCACTGCAGGTATATATGTTCTAAGATTACTCAAATTCAATGTTCTCTCTAAACCATAACCACATACATTGTTTCTATAATTTCTTCCTTAGAAAGCCATACTTTAGTTACCAAAATGCATGAGTAATTGTATTTATGGAAAACATCCTGAAATTGAATTTTTGCAGAACACATCTTTAAAAATAAACCCTCTAAATTACATGACATTTGGTTTTTCATGTCTTTCCCTCCCTGAGATTCCATGATTGAGTTTTCCATAAAGTGAGGTTATAAACAAACATGTTATTGATCAGAGTAGATAGCCCAAAGCCAAGACACGGGAGGCTGCGTCTCCTGCCACTTGATTCCCCTGGAGCACACTGACATGCCCACACTAGTAAGAACAGCACTGAGTGCCCAAGTCCTGTCCCTCCACATTCCTAGACTCAGGTGGGAACTCTGAAGCCACCAACCCATGTGCTAAGCTTGGCCCGTGAGACCCACAGCCTGTTACATCTGTTGCCTGGAACACTGCAACTACCAGGCAAGCTTAGTGAGCCCTGGAGCCAGAGCGGCTTCTGGCTACCTGTCTGGAAAATGGATGCCAATCAGAACAGAAACTCCCCACAACTCTTTTCCTCAACTCTGGGTCTACCTACTAGCGGCAACCTTGGCCTGTCGGAGTTGGCTAGTCCACTTTACATCCTCATACGTGGTCACACACATCAATGTTGTGTCTTGCAGTCCACTCTACTGTACCATCACGTATTGTGTTTTGAATGTGAACGGTCCCCATAGGTCCGTGTTAAATGCCTGAACCTGGGTAGTGGTGGTATTTCAGGAGACAGTGGGAAGTTTGCGAGGTGGAGCCTAGTCGACCTAGCTGGAGGAAGTGAGTCACGGGGTATGGTCTTTGAAGGTAATACCTGGTCCCTGGTCCTTTCCTCTTTCTCTGTTTCTTACACACCATGATGTGAGCTGCTTGCCATGCCCACCAGGCCATGGGGGAGCCCTCTAAAACTTTAAGTAAGGTGAGTTTTCTCCCTTTGTTTCTCTCGGATATTCTGACACAGCTACAAAAACATAAAAGACAGACATCCTCAAGTCTCGGTAGTAAGTTATCAATCAGTGACCAAGCTCCAAGGCATCAATCCTGGGCTTCTCAGGAGTTAGGGTGAGGATCGAAGTATAAAGAGCCAGCTTCGCTAAAGGAAGCTGAACACACTCCTTCTAAGGTACCTTTACTAAACAAGGATTTCACTGATTGGAATTTAGATAACTGTATGTTCCATAAGAAAACGCCTTTGTGAGTGCTGGTAGCTCCCCTAACTGTTGGGGGTTGCACTTCAGCCTCTAAGACATTCTCCAAGGAAAACAACTAAAAACAGTGAGAAAATAAGTAACTTACCAAAATGTATGCGATGCTAATAAAGGATCTTGGAAGTTACTCAGCAAACTCACATTCCTACTCCTCTGGACTCCCAAGATGTTCTCCTTGTAACTTTTAGTAAAACAATGGTGCTTGGAGTATCAAATTCAACAGAAAAAGAGAAGTTGCACAGAAAATAAGTTCCTTACTGTAAATGCCACAGGGTCAGCATCCCTAACCCCAGGCTCCTGCCTCAGCTCAAGGGGCCTTGTGGCAGACACTGGCTTCTCTACATGTGATTTGTCCACATGTCCAAGGAGGCCAGAGACGAAGGCAGAAATGGCCCTTGGAAGAGTTCTTAGCCAGGTCAGTTGATATGGCCCCCAGGGTCTGCGAGGTCCGCAGTGGTTCGTGGCTCTCCAAGCCCAGAGCAGTCTGCAGGAGGAAAGGTGTAGCTCTGCCTTCTGCCTGCCTCTCACTGTTGGACTCAAACACAGACCGTCGTCAACGTCCCTAAACAGACCAGCTAAACACATCGCAGGGCTTGCTTCTAGAGAAACATGGATTCTCACCAGTAAATAGGCCACTTAGCACCAAGGCTGCCTCCTCCATTTGGAGGGCAAATGACAGGAACTGACTAGAGGTTGTTTAAAAATTCAGAAATTTTAGGGTAGGTAGAAACTATGGAAGATTCCAGAAGGCAACAGTGGTTAATATTAATGATTGTTGCCATTATTCAGTGCTATGCATACAGGCATGGGGAGGATTTCTTTCTCCAAATGATACAGATGGGAGCTCAAATTCTCCATTTACCCCATTATTCCAGACACAAGATTTGGTCAACCTTGTAGGCATCTATGAAATACCCCTGGATACATGATGGTATGACCTGATCTAGCAAAGGCAGGAGTGGGATTGCCATCAATTTGACTAGAGCTCTTAGAGCTAACTGTAAACGGAAGACCTCTTGCTAGAAAGACAAAATACCCAGACGAGGATGCCGGTGGATGGGAGAACTCCTGGATCCAGCCAAGCCTGAAATCCAGCTCCAACTCCAGGCTCCTGAAGTGGTTTGAATATAATGTCCCCCATAGGCTCATGTGCCTGAACACTTGATCCCCGGCTGGCGGTGCTGTTGGGGAAGGCTGTGGAACCATTAGCAGGTAGAGCCTTGCTGGAGGAAGTGTGTCCCTGGAGGTGAGCCCCACTAGGTGTGTGTCCTCCCTCTCTCTCCATTTCGTTCCTGCTGATGTTATGAAAAGAAGCCAACTGCCCGTTCCTGCCAAGCTTTCCCAGCCATGATGAAACTTCTCGAAACTATAAATTGAAATAAACCCTGTTCCTTCCTTTAGCTGCTTCTAGCCAGATGTTTTGTCCCAGACTGCTGCAGCTCCTCAGATGCATCTGCCGTGTGTCCTCCTCCATTCAGACCTCACAACCACCTGAGGACATAGAAATCCACACATAGAAAGATTAACAAGCCTGGCGAGTTCTTGCTATCAGTAAGTGGCCAGGCCCTAAACACATCATTCATGTACTAACAGAACTAAGTAAATTTAGACTCAGGCCAATCAGGAGACCAACAAGCAAACAAGCCAAGCTGGAGGTGATATTCTTTCTACTTCTCTATATGTTTGAAATCTTAAAATAAATTACTATGATAGCAATGCCTCAAGTCATCTATCTCTCTCATCCTCAATGTGATTACTACAACCCACACTAAGATCACACCGTTTTACTTATGTCCTCACTACTCTTGGCAACTCCCCATTCAAAATGATCTCTTTAAACAAAATCTTGATCATATGTCTGGTTAAAATCTCTCAAATCTCTCTTCTCTTCAGAAGAAAGTTCAAAGTCTTCAAAGCAATATGCAAAGCTACGGATGACCTTGACCCTAGCCACCTTCCTACTTCAACCTTCCATCTCTATTTTGAGCAACACCTTCCAACATACTCACTTCACCTTTCTAACCTTAATTTACACTGGTCACATTTTGGGATGGATGTGATCTAGAAAACGGGGGTGAATCTTTGTGATTAAAAATTAGCCTGCCAAACATATCCTAGGTACTGTTTCCCGCAGAATAGTTGGGACCACAGTACCCCACGCCATACCTGTAGTGTCTGTCACCATGGACTCTGGTTGCTTATACTGTTTTCCTCAGGAGACCCCACAAGACCATCAGGGTCTACTGTGCCAAGGCAGAGGGAAACATTAAAGAGATAGTAGTGAATGGAGAGATAAATGGATGCAATAATAAATCAAGCCTTAACTATACAAATATTGTAGTCAATTACAGCCAACCACAAAATCACCAGGATATTCATAAAGCCAGACGGCATAGAGGCTGTTGCATCACATTGATCAGAATTAGTATTTCACAGTAAAAACAGTATCATGATGACTTTAACTGACCTTCAAGTAATTCGGCCAATATGTGTACACTATGCTGACATATTCCAATTGGGTGTGGCAAATTGATAATGAATTCTTGAACATGAATAAGAAAATCAGTGATTTGGGAGATTTTATAAGATTGAAAGTTTTCATAAAATTGTGTCTTCATCCCCAACTTTAAAAGTTCCAACTTTCTAAGTTTCCGAGGTCTTAAGTCCCATGAGGCAAAATAAATCATCAACACCAACTCCCTGGATTCTGTCTCTAAAGACCACAGCTCTATCTCTACCTATCATGGTTTGATCCAGGTGTTCTGAATGTGTTCTGAATGATGGATCCCTAGCTGATGGCAGTTTGGGTATTAGGACCTTGCTGGAGCTGTGTTGCTGGGAGTGGGCTTACAAGCCAGCTTCCCCTTGCCAGTGTTTGGTACACCTTCCTGCTGCTGTTTGCAGTGCTGTGGCGGAGATGATGTCTACCCCTCTGCTCATGCCATCATTGTCCCTGCCATCATGGAGTCTCCCCTCAAGTCTGTAAGCCAAATAAACCCATTCCTCCCATCAAGCCGTTTTTGGTTGGGTTCTTTTCTGTGGCAACTAGAAAACTGACAACAGATTTAGTATCAGGATGTGTGGTCTGTTGATGCTAGAACCCTGATTTTGTGGCATTGGCCCTTTGGGACTGATATGCAAGAGGAATGTGAATGGATTTGAAACCTTGGCCTAAGAGATGCCTCGCAGTGCTGTGAGTACAGCTTGATGCACCATTCTGGTCAGAGTTAAAAGACCCGAATGCAGTGAGAACTATCAACTGTATGTGAGGTTTGTCTTCCGAGGGTGAGAAAGAACTTTGTCAGGACTGTGCCAGAAGCAGTTAGTGTGAAAGGCTTGCTGCGTTCTGCCTGCCTGTGTCCTGAGAACTTGTGCAGGGTTGCTTTGCATAGAAATGGACTGGTGTGAGCAGATGGAGATGGCACAGAAAGAAAAAAAATCTTTGGGCTGAAACTGCTGCCTGTTCAGCTGTAACTGTTTCAAAGATGACAACCATTGCGATTGGGCAACGAGATCTGCACTGGGCCAGCAGGAAGAATGCAGACTCTCTGAAGTAAGTGGCCTGAATGCTGATAGAGGTTTCCTGCTCTTCAAAGTCAGCTTTATCTCCCCTGTGGATTAACAAGTTAGTAGCCCACCTGGTACTATGAAGTATAACAAATGCAGGAAAAGATGGTCACTGGATTTGCAACACAGTTTTGAAAAATGGCCATCAGCAGTGTGAAGCAGGTGCCCTGGACTGTCTACATGGAGGCCTAATGGAGCCATGAGGATGAACAGTGGGTTGCAGTGGAGACCCAGTGAAATGCCAGGACTATGGATGGCTGCCAAGGAGAGCTTCCAGCACCGGATAGTTCTCCCAGGACTGAGAGTAGCCAAGCTGCAGGGGCAGCATCGGATCTCCAAGAGACTTGTTACTGGTTAGAATTATTGGACTTGGAGTTAGAATTTGATGTTGCCCTGCTTTGTTTTAAATCTTGTATTGGTTCAATCTGTTTTTGACATGCCCAATGTTATCTTTTGCAGTGTGAATGTTCTGTACCATTATGGGGTTTTTTTTGTTGGTTTTTTTTTTGTGTGTGTGTGGGGTTTTTTTTTTTTTTGGTATTATGCTCAGTTGAAATAAAAACCATGGGGACTTATGGATTTGAGCTGAACATATTATATTTTACATCATGTATGATTATTAATTTGTGGGGGCCAGGGACAGACTGTTATGGTTTGATCCAGTTGTCCCTCACAAATGAATGTGCTCTGAATGGTGGATCCCCAGCTGATGGCAGTTCAGGGAATTAGAACCTTGCTGGAGCTGTGTTGTTGGGTGCGGGCTTTTGGGGTTATAAGACAGCTTCCCCTTGCCAGTGTTTGGCAGAGCTTCCTGCCATTGTTTGCAGTGCTGTGGTGGAGGTGATGTCCACCCCTCTGCTCATGCCATCATTTTCCATGCCAAGATGGAGACTCCGCTCAAGTCTGTAAGCCAAAATAAACCCATTCCTCCCATCAAACTGCTTTCCTCCCATTAAGCTGCTTTCGGTTGGGTTCTTTTCTGCGGCAACTAGAAAGCTGATTTCAACACTACCCCAGAATGACAATGACTTTATCTCCACCCAACAATGACCACAACCTTAGCTCTACTACCCAATGACCACAACTCTATCTATACCCCCCAATGACCACAACCCCATACCTCAAAGAGATAAGGTGATTTTTATGAGAAAACTCAATCCATATTGTTTTTTACTTGTTTTGCATATATTGAAAAACTCTGCAAATAGAAATATATAATGTCAGGTCTGTTTTTTCAAAGCATACGTTTCCCTTTTCAGATTTTAACCAGCTTCTACAAGAGGAACTAGTTTAGGTGAAACAGTACATAAATCTGCGGTCAGTGATGAACTGCCATGTATTTCCACAAAATACCTCATGAATACTGAGCACTGTAATTTGATTTAAAGATACACTTTTTCTTTAATAAAAATCCTTGACATATTATATAATATTTAATAATAGCCATATTAATCAGGCATTGCCAAAAGATATTTATAGTCGGGCTCTCTCATTTAGCATCTCCCTCCCTCAACAACCACAGCATCCCTCATCCACAGGAGTCTAACTTTAGAATGCAGAGTTAAACTGGGATACACCGGGTCATTAAAACCTACTTGGAAAGCACAAAAAATAACAAAATGGAAGGAATATTTTAGCAGTACCTGGTGTCATAGTCAGAATGTGAAATGTCCCCTTTGGCTCACGTGTTTGAACACGTCTTCTTTAACTGGGGTAATGGGTTTGGATGGTTATGGAACCTTTGGCAAAGGACAGAGAGGTGGGTGATTAGGGGCTAGCTAGCCTTTGAGGGCCATAGCTAGTGCATTTCCAGAGTAACTCTTCACTTCCTGTCTGCCATCACAACTTGACCAGAGCAAGCTCTCCTGCCCAGCCTGCCTCGGGTCCTGCGCCTTCCCATCATGATAAATTATATTCTCTGTACTCAGTTACTTCTGCCTCATGGTCCATCACAGCAACAGATAGGTAATACACTTGATGAAAGCACTGAGCTCTTCAGGAAATACCTGGTGTATAGACAGGATGGGATACCTTTAAATGCAAGTAAGTATTAGAATGCTTGCCTCTACTGGGCACAGGGTAGAACACCCTGTGATACCAAGGACTTAGGCGGCATCAGCAGGAGTATCTTTGCAAGTTCTAGGCCAACCAGAGATACATAGGAAAACGCGGTCTCAAAATAACAAAATGAGGGGCTGAGGAGATGGTGAAGAATTTAAAGGAACTTGTTCTGCAAGCCTGCTGATTCACGTTCAATTCTCCAGCACTCTCCTAAAACCAGACATAGATGGCACACACATCTGTGATTATAACAAACCTGCAATGGAAGGCAAACCAACAGAACCTGGTTCTGGACTGGGATTCCCTGGGCAAAACCGCATGAGAGACCCTGGTTCAAACAAGGTAGCTGGAGAAGACAGACATCCAAGATTTCCTCTGACCTTCACACATGTGGCTCAGTAGGTGCACACTCATACATTACACACTTACACACACATACAATTTTTTAATTTAAATAAAAATGAAACAAAACAACAACTATGGAAAGTACCCTGGCCTCAGAACACCATCTATCAGGGAAAACATTCCTTCACATAAAAAGAAATCCAGCGACTATCCACCTTGGAGAGCCATAGTCCTTAGCAAGGAATTATGCACTCAGCCTGTGCCTTGGACACAATATGGTAGCCTGTGACCCAAAGTCATGAAAAATGAATAGAGACTTCTTGGGTCTCTTTAGCAGCTCGTTCTGCAAAGCCCCTCATATATTATGAGCTAGAACAGACTCTGGCAATATCCGGGAAGAGATGCCTACTGACCCTGGTGACCTACCCAACTACCAAATGAGGTGTAGTTAACAATAACAACGGGGAGTCAACCACATTGATCAGCAGGGAACCCTAGTATCAATGGGTCAAATGGGGAGGTATGTCACTAACTCCTGATAAGTATGAAATGTAAGAAGGGGAGGAGAGAGGGGGATGGACGAGTGGATACACAAGTATAAAAGGCTTAGTTCTAAGAGCCCAAATGGGAGAAAATGAGAGAAATAACATATATGAGAATGAGAATGAATATTGCTTTGAGTATATCCTTCAACTCAAAGGGCCTTCGAGATGCTTGGGCTCCCAATTTCTCTCATCACTGAGGGGTGTTCGTATTTCACCTTAGCCAGCTCCTGTTAGTCTCCCTACTGACCCCATCAAACCCTACCCCTTACCGTGTGTGGTGGCAAAATACCCTCCAAAGCCTCCTGTGTGTGAATTCTTACTCCCCAGCTTGTGTGCTAACTGGGAAGGCTGAGGAAACTTTAGGAAGAGAAGCCTTGCTGGAGGAAGTGTCACTGGGAGCAGGCGAGCCTGGAAGTGTTACAGCCCAGCCCCATTTGCCACCTCATTCCTCTACTTCCTCTCAGGTGACATAAAACCAGCAATCCGCTCCTGGCATGCTTTCTCCACCATATGAGACCTCCTCTTGAAAATGTAAGCTGAAAATAAGCCCTTTCCTTCCTGAAGCTGCTTCTGGTCAGGCACCTGTCTCAGCAACTGATATGTCGTGTACGGCCTGACTACACAGCTTGGAAGCTCTGACTCTGGAGTGATCGAGTAATCCCTTGTTCTCTCAGCCATTATACCACATCCTTTTCCAGCTGTTTAACATAGCCTTTTTTTCAAGAATTTCTAAGTAGCCATCTCTGGGGTGCAAGCACAGTGTATAGCTGACTAGATCTCTGAGTGAGGTGGAATTCTCCCAGGAAAGCATACTAGTGCCCGTGTATTTACTCAGAGGTCCCAGAATATGCTGGAAGGAAAGGGGAAGTGAGAGAAGGCATGGTGTTGACGAGGTCACACTGTCAACAGAATCCATCTGTTCAAAGAATCCATCCCCATGGGGAACTCTGGAGAGCCATGAAGAACTCAAGGTTGGTTAATCCAAGTGGTGAGTTAAGGCAGCTTCCACCAGATGAGGGCTGAGAGCTCCAAGCAGCAGGAGTGGGGTGGCTGGGTGATGTCCACACCATGACTGAAGCCACATGTACTTCACATGTCCATTTGGAGAACAGGAAAGATACACAGAAACACGGTGCATGGGAAGAAACAAAGTCTGTCCTCAGAAACAGTAAGGAGACCATCTGGGCTCCTCTCCACCCAGGACCTATGGTGCAAGGCTTCCTCTGACTCTGCTCCTCCTCCCTCCTCTCCTCTTCAGTCTTACCTTGATTTAGTTTTTCTCTGAATATGCCACCCTCCCCCAATGATAACAGGGATGATGAGTCTCATCTGGACACCCCCCCCCCCCGTCTCCCTTCCATCTACTTCATCCTCCTCCACCCCCACCGACACACACATTTTTCTCCTCCTTGCCTCTTTGCTTTTGCAATAGCCAAACCTCTGGTCTGGACTTCACTGTATATGTAAAAGGCTGTGGGTAAGTTCAGGAAAAGATATTCTCCAGCACAAGAAGCCTCCACTAACAACATAGTCCCTCAAAGCCCCTTGTATGTGTATCTGTGCCTACCTATCTATTTGTCTATAAACACAGGTATGTTTTCCCATAGGACAGGTGGTTATTATGGGACTGATGTATAAACAGGCCTCTAGCTAGAAATAATTGCTGCATATTAATCACCCACAATGGCAACCTAATTTGTTTCAACAATGAATAGGGATTTATTATCAACAAAAGTCTGTAAATAAGGACAAAGTCAAAGGAAATTTAAAACTACATAGAAAAAGGACAGTGATTCACACCACAGTCTAGAACACTCACCTTGCTGGCTATGGTATGCAGCATACACAACCACACCAAGCCTGAGTGCCAGAAAGAAAGTATGTTTCCAAACATAACAGATGCCATTGATGACTCAAAAGCCCCAGTGTCTTTCCACTGACCACTAGGATTCCTTCACATATCAGCTACTGAATGCCTGGCCCTGTGCTGTGCCCTGGGGTATTTGCTAACAATCTTGCTTCACAAGGAACGAAGCCCTGATAGGAAAGCCCAGCTTCCCCGACTCTAGAGGTCTGGAGCTATGAGCTCCACAAGACCTCTGAGACTCCCCACTGCTCACTGTCAATCCTCACCCCCCTCTCTCTGTGCTCAGCCCTAACGCAGCAAGACGGGTTCCAGGTCAAGGCTACAACCATCTTTTCTGGTAACAGTGAGGACATTCCTTTCCCAGAAGCCTCCCTCACATCTCCACTCAGTCCAGCTGATTTGAATGCCTATTCCTGAATGTGTACAAAGGACCACTCTCAGCAGTCAGACCTGGAGCTGACGATGCATCCAGCATCCTTGGAGGCTCACGGCCTGTGAGGAACGTAGCATGACAGGATATGTGAACAAGTGCCAAGAACACTGTGAAGTCCTGCGTGTGTCGTTTTTGTGTGGAGTGTTCCTGCACTCACACATGTGTGCATATTAAGAGTATGTAAGCGCATGTAAATATGGGTGTATAATGCATTAAAACGAAGACAAGCATAAAAGAACAAAACACCCTAGGTGGTGCAACCTTAAATAACTCATATAAGTAACGTAAGCAGTCAAGTGCAGTAGCAGTCACGCTGCAAAAGCTCTCATGTGAAATGGTGGAGGAGAGCCAAGTGCAGACGGGGAAGACCTTGAGGCTGAGACAAATGAAGACAGACTGTAACTTCATAGGAATGGACATGGTCAGTGTAGCTCTCATGTGTTTTAATTTTATCCTAAATAACATGAGTAACAGCACAACTTGAAAAAGGAACCTTGAACAGCACTCAACACAAGCAAAGACACATCCATGTACCAAAATCCACCCGGCCACAGCGCTACTTGGAACACATCAGCTCATAAAAACACTAGACTCCTAAGCAAAGACTTATTATACCCGAAGGTATCTGAAGAAAATATCAGTTTACCTAGATTTCCCCGTTGATATATGCCTTTATAATTTTATTTATAAGACACAAATCATTTTATGATGCAGAATTTCAAAACATTATCTGTTTAAGCAGGTAGTCAGCAAACTATGGCCAATGGCTGGTTTCATAAAGAAAACCGAATGGGAAAGACTAGCATGGTGGGCCTATGGTCACTGAAGATGGGCTTGTTGCCCTCGGGCACAACAAACACACAGCCTACCAAGCAAGCGTGCCCCCGGTGGAGAGTTTGCTTAACTCCACATTAAGTGATGGCTTGTTTTATAAAATTCCTCAAACTGTGCATGACAAAATGCTGGCAAAATTCATTTTTTAAATAACTGAGGCTTTAGTGTAAGTTTATGGTGAAAATGCATTATATAAAACAAGCAATATGAAGAAAGGATACTCACAATCTTTCAAGGAGACTTAACCCAGAAAATGAACCATTTTTCAGCTCGGATATTTTATTGTTGCTCAAAATCCTAAAAATGACAGAAAAAATATGTAAGTTTTCTAGTAAACACCATTAGTATCAAAGTTAACCGAACTAATCATGTTTAAGCTTATGTGGAATTCTCAGAAATCACTACCCAAAATTTCTTAGTTAAGAAAAAGTGAATTCCTTTCCCAAAATAACTCCACTTATACATCTTATTATCCCTGTCACACTTAGCCAAAAACTTGAAAATAAACAGGGAGAAAAGTCACCAGGCACCAGAGGGGACAAGGGTGGCATGTGCATTTAAGTAATTGGTCAACTTACATAAGCTAAATGCTTGTTCAAAGTAGAAACTGGATAGAATATATTCCCTTGATCCAAACGTGCATGACCTTACAAATAACCATCTTCTAGGCATGACACCACTTAATAATGAAGAAGATCTGTAATTTAACAATCCACAAATGCACTGTCTCGATGTGTAAAACATGGGTTTTTGTCAGCTCTCAATGAGACAGAGGTGGCAGTAATAAGACTTCACAGATTAGACAATGTTCATGAAAGAAACGGAACTTTAGGTCACATTCAGGACTGTGCTCCCGGAAGACCTTCCTGAGAAGAGGCCATGGGTCCTCCATCTTGCTTCCTCTCCAGGCTTTGGAAAGTGAATAAGCAACAGTTTCCAGAAACAAGGTAACTACAAACAAGGTAGGACAGAAACGAGGTTGTTATACCAACCGATTCAAGAGGGTCTATGACAAGGCCAAGACTAGAGGCAAATGTGCAGACTACATTAACAACTGGCAGCCGTCCTTGAACCCAAGCAATTTCCACCCAGCACCCCATGCTCCATGGGCAGAAGGTTCTGCAGGAAGCACAGCACAGGAGTCAGATGTGCACACAAGGGCAGAGAGAACATGCCTCTGCAACATGCCAAGTTTGCATATTTGTCTAGAAATTGTCTTTTGCATTAAAACAAGTGAAAAATGGCCAGCTGACAGTTGCCTTTTAATGTCAGATTTTTTTTTTAAATCCCTGCTCTGATGGGCTGGAGAAATGGCTCAGTGATTTGGGCACTTGCCTGCAAAGCCTTTGGACCTGGGTTCAAATCCCCAGTACCACATAAGCACAAGGTGGTACATGCATCTGGAGTTCCTTTGTAGTGACTAGAGGCCCTGGTACACCCACTCTATATATATCTGTCTCTCTCTAATAAATAAAATATTTTTTAAATCCCTCATCCAAGATAAATCTTATGATAGCAGTCTTCATGGGTTAAGAACTCTGAAAGCTGGGCTTTCACTTGGAGTTTCTTTGCAAGTGGCAAGAGGCCCTGACTCGCCCATTCTTCCTCCCTCCCTCCCTCTCTAAGCTCGCATCCTCAGTCACCTCAAGTCTGCAGCCAAAGGCAGACTTTGCACTATTGCTGTGTTCGATCCCTCCCCCAAGTAGTTACTAAAGCAAGGATCAGGCTTCAAATGCCAAGACTGAGAAATGACAATGATCAAAAATTAAACTACAACAGCACTTTCTTCCATCAAAATGCCAAAACCCTTTTCAAAAAGTAGATAGCATCAGCAGAGTCATCCTGAAGCTCACACATGACCCCGAGTCACAAGCACAAGCAGGCTTTCTCCAGGAGCCTGGCATTGCCAGAAAGCAGAGAGCCTCCAAGTCTGGCTACCCAGAGCAGGCACTGAGCCCGACACTAAGGACATGCCACCTATGTGTAACAGACAAAAGGGAATGCATACTCTACCAACGCATCACGCAAGGGAAACAGGAAAAGGATGCTAGACATGCTGCTCACAATCTCAGGACGAGGTTGTTATTTATGATTTTACTGTAACTTCTAAAGTATCCACAAGAATATTCTTTTTAAATAATCATAATATCAGAAATAAAAACTAAAGGAAGAGGGATGTGGTGGCGCATGCCTTTAATCCTAGCACCCGGAAGGTAGAGGTAGGAGGACTGCCAGGAGTTTGAGGCCAGCCTAGGACTACAGAGTGCAGGTCAGTCTAGGCTAGAGTGAGAACCTATCTTGAAAAAATAAAATAAATAATAAATAAAACTGAAGGGATACTTTGGGCATTGAGACTGAAGAATTCCTTTATTCATATTAAAAATGTGTGCTTATATATGTACATACACACACACACACACACACACACACACAGTGGTTGACGTAGACAACTTAACAAGCATCAAAAGAACTACAGAAAACAGTGATGTTCACACTCAGAGCTCAGGTGTGAGGCCCAGACAAAAGTTCAGCCCGTGGCAGCCACTTCATCTTC
Source organism: Zapus hudsonius (assembly GCA_004024765.1). Classification (NCBI taxonomy): domain Eukaryota; kingdom Metazoa; phylum Chordata; class Mammalia; order Rodentia; family Dipodidae; genus Zapus; species Zapus hudsonius. The sequence continues at coordinate 107,077 of PVHP010000657.1, forward strand.
AGAAGTGGGCTTCAAGTGCATCCTAAGATTGGGAAAAAAATAGACTGGGATTTTTACTACAACCCCTTCCGGCTTCTTTTAAGGTTCTCTGCTTACTCATGTCTTACTGGGCAAAGCTTCTGCGCTTCACAGTGACTAACAGCTTATAACCATTCAGCCAAAAATAAAGATTAAAAAAAATACATACACTCCCCAGCTCCATGACTTGAGGACTCCACTCCTGAGTGAAGAATGAAGCCCCGGTAAGGAAGGAACTTGCAGGGTGATGCCTGAATTGCCTTCGCTGAGCTTCAGTATTGCTTCAGCAAAGGGACTGTCATTTGCTCAGTCATAAAGGCTTTTAGTACAATAAATGATAGACTTTATTGAGGAGAGGAAAAAAGGAAGACATTTCATCACACTTAAAAAGTTATAACTGTAACCTTAAAAATATAGTTTACAACCTAAAGTTAATATATTCTGTCTACACATTACTGGATGTGTTTAAGGATTTTGTGCAGGAAAACAGGATCGGTAAGAATAAATCTACTCTGCAGACAGCTTTTATGCTCAATATTGAAACAGGAGCCTGTGGATCCAGCAAATGCATAATATCATATATCATGATAAACCTACAACCTATTCAGAATCAATATTTTTGCTGACATCTTTAAATTTTCAAACTTCCTAGGAGGTAACCAAATGAAAAATATAAAACTTGACCAAAGTAATAAAACCCATTGCTGTTCCATACTAATGACGTTTACACCCGCATGATCTATAGACAACGGGTACTTGCCGTTCCAGCTCACACATCTTGAGTTCAGAAATCACTAGGAAAAAAAATCTAAGGTCCATTTAAAATACTATCCAGACCGAACTATGAATAAAAGGGTAAGACTGAATGCAGACAAGTGTTTTACAAAATACAAAAGCATATGGAGCCGGGTGTGGTGGTATAAGGACTTTCATTCCAGCACTCAGGAGGCAGAGGATGGAGGATCGCCTTGAGTTCAAGGTCACCCTGAGACTACATAGTGACATCTAGGTCAGTCTGAGCTAGAGCAAGACCCTACCTTGAAAAACCAAAAAAAAAAAAAAAAGTTAATAAATAAAAGCACACAGACTAGAAGAAATGGGTATCTGATTGAGCTGGCTTCAGTCACCTAGGAGACAGCTCTCTGGGCATGGCTGTGAGGAATTTTCTAGGCTGGGTGAGTGAGGTGGTGAGACCTCGAGCCGGGCAGCAGCATTCATCTTGGCTTCCTGGCTGGGTGCCATGTGACCAGCTACTTCTTGCCCTTGCCCCCATCCAGTCCTTGCCATGGGCTGAATCTCTTCAAACTGTAAGCCAATATCACCCTTCCTACCTCCAGTGACTTCTTTTGAAGGATTTGTGATAAAGTGAAAGCATCTTGTGTTCTGAGCTTTGCACAACCACCATGGCAGGAGAAAGTTCCGATAATGTACAATACTCGCTCCATTGATCCCTCTTCAGAAATCTATCCCAGACACCTGCACTTGTGCAAAATGCATGACATGTTATATATCATATACATCTATGAATATAAAAATTTGTCCTAAAAAGTTTGTAAAAGCCGATGACTGAACGTTTAAGTGGGTTCTACCAATAGCAATTATTGTTTTCTCTCAGGTGGGAAACCAAGAAGATGGAAGGCTCAGATTCAGAGGGGACATTCTTTAAACATTCACTCAGAAAGACTGAGGTGCACATTGACACAGTATGTTTCTACCCAATGACATGTCAGATTTGGTTAAGTAATATAAATTGTTAACGTGGAAATGTCTTGTGTGGAATAATGTAAGCTCTGGCTAGAGCCACCATATCAAATGCAAGCTAGGTTTTGAGCCTGGAGTCACCAGCCTCTCTTGGCACATATATGAAACTTTTAGGGCAACTTGCCCGAAGCTAGAATCAGGATGGGAATGCCTCATAAACCTATGTTTAGTGTCTTGTTTTGTTTATCCTATAAATAATATGCTGAGCATCACCATTTCTCAGAGTTCTGGTCCAGGGCCAACCACTCAGCACACCAATAGTGGTCTCCTGACCAGAAACACCCATCCATTCATGTTTACAGAAAAGCAGTCTAGGTTGTATGTTTCAGGTATTCTGCCTTCACTCATCAGCTCAGCTCGCTGCTTTAACAGCACCTCTCACCCTCTCAGTGCTCTGTCCAGGCAGGTGTGTTTTCACCACGCCTCCCATGACAAGGTAAGATCTAGAGTGGACATATCTCTTCCTGTCTGCCTGTCACTGCTGGACCCCTCATGCTTACAAAACAAAGAACACACTGGGAAACATGGAGGAACTATATGTGCAGCCACTGTCCTATATGTGGACTGTCTCACTCTTGCTAAGAACCCTAGAATAAAGGTCTTGTCATTTTCTCCAAGACAGCATCAAAAATGTGTACAACTAGTCATATAAGCTGCCCAGGTTCACAGCCACATGACAGAGTTAAGATTCTCACAGTCCCTGGTTCATAGCCATTTGGGATCATCAAGGTGCACACCAGGGTCTCCCTCCTTTCCTGAAGGACAGCAGTGGCTGCAGGTCTCCAGCTGCAGGTGTAAAGACTCCGCCTCTCTTTTCAGTGTTCAACAGAAGGCACTCATTCTGCAAGAAGTGCCCAGCGATAGCTGAGGCTGCAGAGACCAGTCCAGCTGTTGGCCCGGCAGATTCCCCATGGGCACCGTGGGCAATGTCCACACTGCAGCTTCCTGTTAAGCTGCCCCATACTTGCTTATAGCTGCAGGGAGGCCAAGGCCTCTTCCACGCCTGTCCTTCCATTCCCTCTGCATTTACAGATGTTCACCCTGCACCCCTGCCAACTTCTGCTTCCTCTCCCTTATTTTTCAGTCATTTTCCCCAGTAAATTGTCTTCTATCTCCACACTGACCTGTGCAGCCCCAGAGGGGCCTCCTGACAAGGTGCTCACAGCATCTGTTCAATAAATGCATAAAATGAAAATATGGCCGTGTTTAAGTTTCTCTGCTCAAGGATCCTTCCCTGAAGACAGTGACGCAGGAGCTGTAATTTACTGGCCTCTAGTGGAGCAGTGGAGAAAGATAAATCTCAGGCCGCTGGCTTCTTTCTCAGGCTTCTGAGACTTCTCTGAAAACCTACATGAATGTCTGGTTTTCTTTCTTTACCTACTCCAATAAAAGTGTCCTAAGATATGGTTCCACATTCTAACCTTTCTAAAATTAGGTTCATCTTAAACCTCATGAAAAGAAGTGTCCAGCTGTCAGAGAAATAAATAATTTAGGAATTTATAGTAGCTGTCACTGTTGGCCCACCCACATAAGGTTGGTGACAGAATTTTTAGGCTGGGTCTTGAACTATGGCTTAATGTTTATACATTAAGGTTCCATTGTGATACCACACTAAAGTAGAACATTTTGTAATAGTAGATATCATTGATGACAGTCAGTGTAATGAAAGGCAAAGAAAATGATAGCTCTCAGAATTTAACATCTCCGAGGGGCTGGCTGAATCCGTTCTGGCGTCATGGAGAACCATAAGCCATTTCACTCTTAAACCAGCAACTATTTACCAATAAGAGCAGCACTTAAACTTTCAGGGATGCATGATTCAATTTGTGGGAAAAAGAAGAAATATTGATAAACTAAATTAAAAAACACATCAGAGCCATCTAAGTTATAGTATCGTAACTAAAGATATTCTAAGAAAGTCAGTATCACTTGAAATCTCAGAATTATGTAACATACATCACAGTGACTTAAAATACTTTTAACATACACTTGCAAGAAAGAAAAAAACAAAGGGCTGGAGAGATGGCTCAGCGGTTAAGGTGCTTGTCAGCAAAGCCTAATGACCTGGGTTCAATTCCCCAGTCCCCTTGTAAAGCCAGGTGCACAAAGTGGCACTGCATCTGGAGTTCATTTGCAGCACCTGGAGACCCTGGTGTCTCTCTTCTATCTCTTGCTGCTTACAAATAATAAATAAATAATCTTAAAAAACTGACAAAAGATCAAAATGTCAGGAATATAATAATCCAGTGATTCTGGGTTCAAAATACAAAGATGATCCATCCATAAGTTTTATTCTTTTAACTTTCATGGAAGTTTGAACTTATTTCCACATCAGTTGGAAAAGGCATTGTGTTAAAATGCTGCTATGCAGATCACGACTGTGACTCAGATGCCAAATGAAAGGGCTGGAGAGAGAGAGTGAGGCGTGAGGAAGTGGTGCTTCATGGTGTGGGAAAAAGAAACCCACACTTTGGAGAAACTAGCTCTATGAGCAATTATCGTCTCTACAGCTCTGATAGCATCTGAGGATCTGAGCCGCCGTCAGCCTGGCTTCCTGGCTCCAGCTGCCCCTTGGCTGGTACGGGTCTCAGATCGAGCCTCTGCATTGCTCACTGCTGCTCTGAGATTCCCTTCTTAATCCATCGGCTTTGAATTTTCCAGTATCTTCTCTGCTCAATTTTCCATACCACTAATATTTTAGGTCTGAGTTGTTTCCACTCTGCCCTTCAGCCTATCTGCTGACCCCAAGCCAATGCTCTTAGCACACAATCCCACGGCTAAGTGCTCCGAACTCCTTTCCTCATCTTTTCCCATGAACTGGTCTTGCCCTATGGATCTGTTATTCTCTTGCACGGGAAACAGTGGACTGGAGTTTTCCTGTTAACCATTTGCCAGTTGTTTTGCAACACTGCTTCCCTGCGGGTCATGCTGTTGATTTCTTCTCAAAGGTCAGGTGATCCTGCTTAGATGTCAGTGGACTGATGGGTCCACAGAAGCTGCAGAGACGCTCATTAGCATATATGAAAACAAAAGCAATACAGCAAACCTGACATAATGCTGAGTTTGAGAAGTCTGGTAATGGAGGTAGAGACACAAAAGTACCATTAGTTTGTTTGAACCCAAGCTCAGTGGCTTTATAGCAGAGGCAAGCTGAATTACCCCAGCTCAGCAGCACAGAACAGCTGTCTGAAGGCCATCACTTCCTAGCAACTCCCTGTAGTTTCAGTTCTTGGGTCTCTTCCAGGACACTGCTCAGAAATGCATTTTGTTTTTAAACTTATTTGAAGTTTTCTCTCCTGAGTTGTAAGTTTCCTCGCTGTGCTGTTTCACCATCAAGCTGATCTGTCTGCTGCATTTACACCCCAGTGGCCACAGGGCTCCTGGGCCTCAGGAGGGCCCTTCTATTCTCAGCCTCCTTTGGGTCTGTTGTATTGCTGGCCATGGTCATCATAGTCCTAGGAGAAAGGTAAGCAAGTGTGGCTCACTGTGCCTTCACGTAAGGGACTGTATTGGAATCACTCCCCAAAGAGATCTCTTCCTCTCCTAAACCCTTCTCACACACACACACACACACACACACACACACACACACACACACACACACCCCTACCTACTGGGGACCACCTGACCCATTACCACACAAGGCTGTCAGGAGCATAACAGCTGGCAGAGGCTGGTGTGGTAGCATAGGTGCAGGAAGCAGTGTAGCAGGACCTTGTTTCCAGTCACCAGTGGGCACTTGTGGGCACACGTGGTGCCTCCTGCGCAATGGTGTTACCTTAGTGTAGTTATTCCTAGCACTTCCTTTTAATCTCAAGACTTGATAAGAGAATGCTGATATGAAGGTACCCACATTTGTACAGTTGAACATTTCTCAAATCTACTCATCTGAGAAAACTTGGCACACCAGGGAGTTCAGCCTACAGGACTTAGTCTACCCTCTCAAAGAATAAAGGGTCAGTCTGGTGCTTTAAAAAATATTTAATTTTTTTTCTCCTTATTGCAAGCAGACAGAAGAGAGACAGAGAGGGAATGGACGTGCCAGGACTTCCAGTAAATGCAAACAAACTCCAGACTCATTTGCCACTTTGTGCATCTGGCTTTAGGTGGGTACTGGGTAATTGAACCGGGGGGGGGGGGTTAGGCTTTGCAGGCGAGTGCCTTATCTGCTAAGCCATCTCTCCAATACCAGCCTGACCCTTTTCTAGCTGTCCTGACTTGCGTGGATCTCATGAGGTGGTGCTAAGGGTCTACTTTAAGTGCCTTATCACATGTGCTTGCATTTCTCTTAGAAGTGCCTGGGTGACTTACAGTCCATGGCAGAGATCAAGAACCTGTGCAGCATGGTAAAGGTAGATCCTGACGTTAGATTCAAATTCAGGAAGTTGCTTGCTGGAATCTATCTCCTGCTATGGTGTTACATACTCAGAACTAATAGGGAAAGACAGGAACTTAAAATAAAGAAAAGACCCTAAACCAAAAATTGGTTAGTCTTGTTAGGGAAAAAAGCCCTAACATTCTCTTCAGCTGGTCTCCCCAGGAGGATGGCCATGCACTTGGAACTTTCCCTCTTTTCCTCCCTTTTTCCCTCCCCCCATCCAGTGTATCCTTCTCCCTCTCCAGCCTGTCTGTGTAAAGAAAAGCATTAGCTTCCCCAGGGGAAGCAATAGGATGGAGACCCAGCCTTCCCCCAATCACTTAGCACTCACACAGGCCTCAGGAGAGGAAGGGACCTCTTACTTTAGGGAGTGATTTTAATACAGTCCCTTACGTGAATACACAGTGAGCCCTACTTGCTAACCTTTCTCCTAGGACTATGATGACCATGGCCAGCAATACAACAGACCCAAAGGAGGCTGAGAATAGAAGGGCCCTCCTGAGGCCCAGGAGCCCTGTGGCCACTGGGGTGTAAATGCAGCAGACAGATCAGCTTGATGGTGAAACATCACAGCGAGGAAACTTACAACTCAGGAGAGAAAACTTCAAATAAGTTTAAAAACAAAATGCATTTCTGAGCAGTGTCCTGGAAGAGACCCAAGAACTGAAACTACAGGGAGTCGCCAGGAAGTGATGACCTTCAGACAGCTGTTCTGTGCTGCTGAGCTGGGGTAGTCCAGCTTGCCTCTGCTACAAAGCCACTGAGCTTGGGTTCAAACAAACTTTTTTCTTCTTATGTTGGATTCCTATTGGGTGCCACCTGACCAGGATGAAGGGGCACACACAGTTTACAAACCTACCTCTGCATGAAAAAGACAGCCACAGCTCAGGTGCTAGAGAGATCAAAGCAGGAATCTCCATGAAGCTCTTTTTTATGTGTATGTGTATACAAGCATATGTATGCCTGCATGTATATGTTTGCATGTAGGGGTGCACATGTGTATGGTTATGTCATAGTCAGCCACATGTAGCTGGGATGAATCTCCAAACCGGGCACAATTTGGGGGAGGAAAGTATTTATTGAAGTAACAGACCCAGGGGAAGTTAAGGAAAAAAGGCTGGCCCCCTTTCACAGATCCAAGCAGAGACAGAGACAGCACCTCCAGAAGCAAGCAAGCAAGCAAGCACACTGTAACACTGTAATTCACAAAATGCAGAACTGCCAGACCAGTTTCCTGCTTTTCTTTTGCAAATCTATCCCTAGTATTTTGCATCCAATTTAGAAAGGGTGTCATGACCCCAGGAGGCCAGGCCAAAGTGACACTTCAGCCAGAAGCCTGGAGACAGCTAACAATTTAATAAACACAGTTATAATAAATTCTATTGGGGGGCATTTATTCAAAACTACCACAGCTTATATGTATGATGCACGTGTGTTGAGGTCAGAGGACAATCTTAGGGTCCTCTCCTTCCACCTTATAGTTTGAGACAGGGTCTCTTTTCCACAGGGAAGGCCAATCTAGCTGGTGTGTGGGAACTCTCCTAGCTCTGCCTCCCATTGCCATAGGCACACACAGCATCCTGCTATATGTGGGTGCTGGGGATCTAAACTCTGGTTGACTTGCAGAGAAAGCACCTTTAACCACTGAGCCATCTCCCCAACCCTCAGGGAGATCATTGACCAAACAGATTCAGGAAGCTGGGACCACAGGTCTAAATGGAAGGTGCCCAAATGTGAATAGCTGAACATTTCTTAAACCTATTCATCTGAGAAAACTTGGCACACTGGACGTACTCTGCCTTCTCAAAACAAAACAGTATGCCCAACTTCAATCTCAGCTAAGTGAATTATATAAAATAAGACAAGTCTAGATATCAACATGTCCTGAGATTGACGGAAGTGTGATGGTGTAGTTACACCAAGACAGCACTCACAGCGGCACAGGAGGCATGCACTCCTCACTCCACAAATGGCTCATTAAATAAACTTTCAAGTTCCCAGGCATTTCTATCAAGGCCCTGACACAAATACCTACAGGCTTGCTTTTTTCTTCTTATTTTGGATTCATTTAGCACTTTTGCAAATAAAAAGTAAGTAACCTATTTTTCTGCCTTGGTGAAGTTACAGAAATTGAATAGTATTTAGTTAAGAAAACCTAAAATGTTTTTTAATGCCGTACTAGGTATCTTTCAAAACTGTCAAGAGATGAAAAACCGTTTGTGAAATAGCACTTTATCTCATCCCATGAACACATTAGCTCCCTGAGAAAAAGCAGCCCGTTTCTCAAAGTGTCGGTGCACCATAAAGAACGCCAGACACTTAATATTTATGAATACAATCAAAGCAAGTTTATTTGGCATTTTAATCAAATGGAAAGCTTTCTACTGGGACCGTACTGAAGTTCTTAAGGATTCAAAGTTTTGATTTTTCAGCTAAATTGCTGATGACATATCGATTACTCATTAATTTAGAATATATCTGAGTAACTGCTGGGGTGGGAGTGACACCAAGGACACAGGCACAGACTTCAAAGGCTGACATTACATGGGAATTCAGGCTTTCCATGATAGAAGGAGGGTACATAAACGACCCAAAGAAAACACAAAGTGTAAGCTATGAAGGCTGAAATAAGATGATTACAGAAAGCATTACAGAACAACACCATCAAAAAAAATAAATTAAGTGTGTAAGAAACTAAAGGGCAAACAGGGAAGAGGAAAATCCTTTTAATTGGAGATTGCCTCACAAAGTCCTGCAGAACAGATTCCCGCTGTCAGCGCCCAGCTCTGCAGGTCAGGAATCCAAGCAGGCAGTGAGCCTGAAGGCGTGGACTGGCAGCTGAAGGCCTGAGCACCAGGGCACCACAAATGCAGAAGGCTGGAGACACTGCACAATGGTTAATGTACTTACTTGTAAGCCTGCTGAGCTGAGTTCCATTCCCCTCAGCTGAGCAAAGACAACAAGACGCAGAGCCAGAGACTCTGGAAGCTCACAAGCAGCAGCTGCAAAAGATGAGAAAAACCCTGACTGGAAAGAAGGTGGAAGGAAGTCAGGCGTGGTGGCGCACACCTTTAAACCCAGCATTTGGAGGCAGAGGTAGGAGGACTGCTATGAGTTCAAGGCCAGCCTGGGACTGCAGAGTGAGTTCCAGGTCAGCCAGGGCTAGGAGGAGACCCATCAGATAAGAAAATAAAAAAGGAAGAGGAAGAGACAGCAGAGATTGTCCTATGACCTCCACGTGTACATCATAGCATGTGCATGCCCATGCACACAAACACACACACACCATACACATACAAATGCACACAGGCACCAAGAAGATGGGGACAAACAGATACGCAGACCAAGCTTTCAAGGTCAAGCTGAAAACATTCAGGAAGAGAACTCGAAAATTAGGAAGGCTCTGCTGAGGCTGCGTTCTGCCAGCAATGAGCAACAGTAAACTTCCTGTTTAATTCACAAGGCAGTTCTCAAGCCTAGAGCAGAGGTCAACAAACTAACTTCCAGAAGTGCCGATACTGCAGCTTTTGTACAACAAGGCAAGACCTAGGATCTATGTGGGAGTTTGAACAAGGCAAAGAACAAATTTTCACTATTAATGATGACACTCAAAATACAATAACCATAGAACATGGTTTTTTGTACTGTTTGGCAAAGATGCTCTCCCTCACCAAACTTCAGTCAGCCTTCCTCGGAGGCCGCCACCTTACCTACGTACTAGGCATGTACTTAAGAGTCCAGGTTTAGCAAGAGTTCTGCAAAGTGAGCTTAGAGAGACTTGCCTATCTTTGATATTTGATATCCTCAAATCTGATCAAATTCCTCATCCTCCAGCTTTCCCCTCCCCCCACTCCACTCAGTAATAGTAGATCACACTGACCTGCCTTCAGCAAGAATCCTGTTAGGTCAGTTTTGCAACAATCTCCTCACCTTGATGACTCCTCTTAGTAGTAAATCTCTATCCACTAACCCCTCACTCCAACCCCCTTAGCTATAAACCCCCATTTGTTCTTATTATACTTGGAGTTGAGCCCAGAGTCTCTCCCAGTTGCAATAAAACCGATATCCATCAAGTGGCCTTGAATTCTTGTCTCTGTCATTTTAACAAGGGTCATAATAATTTTCTCTTTTACATATTAGTCAACTTATAAAAGCACACATTTCCTCTTGTAGAAGAAGATAAAATTTCACTTAATTGAAGTTCCTGATCACCAAATCAATTTCATATGCAGACACCTATTTTCAGTTTCCAGGCTGTACAAAAGCCTGCAGAACAAGAGTTTGTGGCCCGTCGTCCTGAAAATGTACAGCTTGGAGGGAATAAAAGTTGCCAAGAAACCCTACTGCACATATTCCTTCCAAGGTACTTCTCACATCACAGCTTTGCAGAACTAAAGAAAAATGCACTTGGCGTGCAGAGAGTGAATGCAGGAATACAGAATTGGCCTCACCTGAAAATGCGTATTAAGGAGGAAAAGCTAGGATCTATGATGTAGTAGCCCTCTCGCCCCCTCTAGTTCATGCAGAGGTCTCTTGTTGCTGCAAATGAACAACTGTGGAGCTTTACATGGTTGGCTGGGGAACTGAACCTGGGCTGGCAGGCTTACAAGCAAATGACTTTAACCAGTGAGTCATTTCCCAAGCCCCTTTTTGTCTCCTCTTAATTTCTTGAGTCTAATTCTATTTGAAAGAGAGAGAAAGAGAGATATGGAGGGGAAGGAATGATAGAAATAGGGAGATCTTAAACAACAGACAGAACCCTATAAGGTGTATGCTTCTACGTACAAATGGAGTATTTAGGATGTTAAATTACATCTAAATTTGTCTCTCTACTTGGGTGTTGTTTGTCCCCATTTAGCCTCAGTATATAATGAATTATAACCTAGCCTGATCTGAAAATAAACTATAACTTCGCTCAAAAGTATACTGCTGACCAAGCAATTGAGTATTAAGCCAATCACAGCAAGTAAGCCACCAGCCAATGGGGTGACTGATAGTTGTCAGACCCACATAAGGGAAACCCCAAAAGCAGCCAGTCAGGTTGTTTCTACATGTCATTTATTTTCCCCTGGCTATAAATATAATCCATGCAAGTGGTAGAGCAGGGTATTCAGAACCATCTTCATACGGTAGCGTGGGGCATCTGGAACCATCTTCAGGTGCTGACCTTCATTCTACAATCTTTCCATACAAAAGGAACTTTACTTAAGCTAACTCATGTCAAGGGTTTTCAATTAGAGAAAAAAAGAGTACTACAATGATTTTTAAACTGCAATGACACCCATAGTTTCCTCAGAGAACTCAATATATATTCATATTATTTATTACTCATTCATATATCAGCTATGTAGTTTTATTAAGTGCCAACTTACACATGACAGCATTAGACATACTGAGGAAAACAAAACCAAAATCATAGTTCTAAAAAAGTTTATGTGTTAGTATGCAGAGGCAGATGAAATAAACAAAGTATGTTAATAGGTGAGGCCTGTGAAATGTTAAAAAGAAAAAAACAAGTTAAAAAGAAAAAAATTAAGAAACGGAGATACCAAGGTTCAGCTAGAGGGAAGAGAATGTCTTAAAAGAGTGGGAAATGGAAATTTTCACTAAAAATGGCTTAATTTTAAATGACTTATTAGAATAGTAAGTTTGCACTATAAAGAATTATTGGGAAAAAATTACATTTCCTTTATCCACAGGTGATCATTTTAACACCTTCATAAAGCTTATTTCTGGCATTGTCACCAACATACAAACACAGGTGTGGATTTTATAAGCATTAAGCAAGATGGTTTCGTAGGTACCTGTCAAAGTCACCCACGAAACTCTGGGATGAATCTCCAAACCAGGCACAGTTTATGGGAGGAAAGGATTTATTGAAACCACAGATTCAGGCGAAGTTCAATAATGGCGAAAGAGGCTGGTCCCCTTTCACAGGTCCAAGCAGAGAGAAACCCATCACCAGCACCACACACACAACAGCAAACAGGCAGGGGGCCAAGGAGAGAATTCCTTTCCCTTTATATAGCCTTAGGGTGGGGTCTTACAACCCTTCCCCAGATTTAAAGGTTTCTTGAGTCTCTGGAATTTCCTTCTGACACTGCCCACACAGGAAGGGATACTAATTTCCAACTTCCCTGAACTTCCTTACATCCTGCCTTCCTGTAAACATCCTCAGACACCCACCCAAGATAATTAAAAAGATCAAATTGACAACAAAGCCTAACCATCACAGTTGACAACAAACCTAACCACTGCTGCCAACATTTCCCTCTGCTGGTCTCTGCCTTTCCCCTTCCACAATCAAATATCTAATTAGCTCAAAAGATCTTCTACAGATGGCAGTCTAAACCAATAAATACCTAAGACCATATCTGTCCCTTGACTACCTGCTTGGTAACATGATGACAAAGCCCAACCAGGAATGATGGATCTTGCCTGAAATACCAACTCTCAAGAGGCTGAGGCAGGAGAATTAGGAGGCCAGCCTGGGCTACAGTTCCACTGTCTCATAATAGTAATAGCAACTGCTCTGGGAGATTCTTTTTGATGCTTTTTTAACAGTTCATCCATCCTACCTCATCCCCTCTGACCCTTTGGTACCCCGGGCTACTTTGACATCTAAATGAAGACCTGGACCTCTATTAAAAGAGGAGCTTCACACTGTTAACAAACCATTCCTGTGGATTCTGATACACACTCCAGCCTGACACCTTTCTGGAAAGCACATACTGCAGTGAATACTAGTTACACCATACAATGCTAAAACCACCACAAACTACTAAGTTTGCATGATTTTAGTGTTTTTCGCTAGAACAATAAAATCAGATATTCAAAACATTAAATTCTAAATTCTAATTAAATCTAATTCTAAATAAATCTTCTATTTTGTTTTTAATATAAAAGATTACTTTTAGCTATTCTTAACTAGATGAGTCAAAATAACAAAGACATACAGAGAGAATCAATTCATTATTTGAGGGCTGGGGAGATAGCTTAGTGGGTAAGTGTGCTTGCTATGTAAGTGTGATGACTGAATTTGGTCTGCAGTACCCGTGTAAAAGCTGGCATGAGGGTACCCTCCTATAGCCCCAGCACCAAGGACTGCTGGGCTTGCTGGTCACTAAGTCTAAGCAGAGAAACAAACAAAAAAGAATATAAAAAAACAAAGGTTAGTCTTGGCTTTTCAGGACCTTCAAGGAAACCACTTAAGTGATCAGGGAGCGGTTTGCAGGCATTGTCAGCTTTACAGGGCCTAGAATCACCTGTGTAGGTTTATCTAGATTAGGTTAGCCTCCAAACATGCCTGTGAGGGATTACTTTGATTAGGTCAATTAATTAAGGTAGGAAGACCTACCACGGGTTGGGGTGCTGCACTGTATGAGGAGAGAGCTGGCTGAGCAGCAGCATTCATCCCTCTCTGCTTCCTTGAAGTGGGCGGAATGTGACCAGCTCTGCTTCAAGCTCCTGCTACCTTCCCCACAATGATGGATTGCAACCTGGAATTGTAAACTGGGATAAATTCTTCCTCTCTTAAACTGACTTTTGTCAGCTATTTTATCCCAGGAAGGAGAAGGTAACCAATGCAAGGGGACATTTCTTTGCTGGACTTACTAGAGCTAATCAACAAATAAGAAATGCTAAACCTAGAGTATCGTAATAGTACAAGCACTAATGTTATTAACTAAGGGATGAGGCTTAGCTATTAAGCATTCTCTTTAAAAGATACTATGTCCTCACTAATGTAAGAATACACATCGCCTAGTCACACTGGAATCTGAGGGGTAAAGCCAGAGCTCAAACCTGGTTCCATTACCTCAGGAGGAACTTAATGAGCCTTACTTTCTCATGCAAGAAACAGGGATCATCGTGATAATGACCTCATTAGGGAACTGAGAAAGTAACACAGCACTTTTATACTTACCACAAGATCTGGCACACTCAGCAAAATTATCTGTTATAATTGGGTCTTATTTCCAACAGATCATGGCTCTTTCCTTACTCATCTGTAGGAATTCTTAATCTATAGGAACCAGCAATATAGCCCGCTGCAGAGCCATAGGTGGTCCATCCTCTGGGAGAACTCCCTATTAGAATAAACATGAGCACATTTGAGAAAACACAGCTGAGGTAGAGAATCAATGTTTTTGACAGGGACACGGCTTACTACTCTGGACACAATCTTAGTAATTCCACTGTTAAAAAAATTGACTTGGGCCAGGAAGACCGGGATGAGTACTAAGATATACAGGATCCCTTGCCACAAGGACTAATACAGACAGCCCACGAAAGAGGATATACAACTGATCAGGGATGGGGAGGGGGGGAATTGGGGAAGTCGGGATAACAACGCATGGTTTGCCCACTAAATAATGTAACTCATTATGGACAATAAATATTAAATTTTAAAAAAAAATTGACATTATTTGAGTCCTTTTGTAGATGTAGGTGGATGAACCACTCTTTTACAGTCACTGTTAAAATTCTGTCTCAGACAGTGAGGAACTGTGACATGCAGCAAAGGCCAACATAAACCTAAGGCTGTAAAGCCCAAGAAATAATTCAGCTATAAACCAAGATATCAGGAGAAAACCTGAGTTCAGGTAACTATTCAGCACAGCACCCCTAACATTCGCTCCCAATTCACTTACGCATCTGAACATGCAAAGAAATCTGCCTGCCTCATTGATCTATGGCAGAAAGCATGCTAAAGACAAGTAGGGTCCAAATGTACTTTGTAACCCAGTCAGCGGTCATGACCAGGAGCTGGCCTGCCCACAGGAGACTGAATTAGGCGTAAAGCGACACAGAGAACTGCTATGAAAGACAACACTGGCATGAGCAGGTGCCATGAAAAATACATGGCCACACAGGCAAAACAGTATAAGTAGAGGGGAAATGCCAGCAAGAAAAATACTATGATGTGAAATTTGTAGGATGTAAGCCATGTCTGAAAATATAACAATGTGTGTATGTATGCATGTGTGTGCACACAGGTGCACATTCAGTCATTAAGGGTATCCTCATTACATAACAAATAAATGCCTGTTTCCTAACTTCATGGACACCTGTACTTTCATGAGATGCTCAGAAACGCAGCCCAACCTACTCAGGGAACTGGGGTTTAAAAAATCTGTATTCCTGTGGTGGAGGAGCAAAAGAGCTATGTCAGGGTTCATGTGCTTAACTGGGCCCCTCAAGTGCTCCCGTCTTAGAGACAGAAACTCATGGACAAGAAAGAAACCTAGTTAACACAAGAAGAGTTCAAGGGCCCAATGTTGGGATTAGCCCTAGGGAAGGAGGGCAGGTCTCAACTGAAAGTGAGGGGCAATTAGAGCTGCCGAGTGGTGGAGCAAGCTAGGGAAGGAAGGAGGCAGGCCAGCCAGCCACTGACAACCTTCCTCCAAGACAGCCCTTGCCTTGCCCTTACTGTTAGAACACAATATAATGATGCAATGAATCTGTTCTAATAAAACTACAGGGGCTTCATTAACATCTGTGTCTTTTAAAAAACACCTCAGTGATCTGGTAGTTTGGTTTGGTTTTGAGAGAAATGTAAATTCACAAAATTCTGGCATTTAAAGAGCCCTTAAGGACAATCTAGTTCAAAACCTCATTTCAACAGTCAGGAAAGTGAAGGCCAGAGATGCTGATTAGCTAAGAGTCACAATCCACTTGGTAGTAAAGCCTGAGTGAATTTCCCCAAAACTATTCAGACAGGTGCTATTTCCCCTACATTTTCCTTTCTAGCTGTCTTTATTACGTAGAGTAGACATGGCAGTTCCTGTACACCCACAGCATCTTGGAATGTAGCTTGAACTTTCTCGCAAGCACCTCAAGAGCTGTATTCACTTGAGATGAAGACTACCAAACACAGCACTTCACCACACACACACACACACACACACACACGGCAGCTGCGTTGGACATCGGGTCACTTGTGATTCCAGGGTCAAATTAATCGACAGAACACAGATAGCAAAGTAGGCCTGAATGAAGAATAACCAATAATACTAACGTTAAAAAACTAAGTGAGACCATTAAGGGATATAAAGGCCTGAAAGCAAAAGTGAGAAATGCCCTTGATTCCAGAAGGGGGTAAGAAAGGATCTGGCTTTTCTTCTTATCTCTTTTCTAGTAAAACCTCACCTGAGAAGGTGAATAGGTATCTCTAGTCTTAGCTCTTTTTCTCTTAGAAGAGAAAGAATTGTAAAGGGAGAACTCCCTTGTCCTGAAAACCGGGCAACACCTAGACACCTGTTGCCCTGGAGCTGGACTGACCAGATCAGCCCCAACCAGTAAACTCCTACAAAGACCCAACCTGGGCCTCTAGGTAGGATTTCCCATTTTCTGGTAACCTCCCTCTTGCTTTCTCTTTGGGGAGAAGTCTGTGGGTTTTTTTGTTTGTTTGTTTGTTTTGTTTTGTTTTGTTTTGTTTTGTCCTTCTCTTAAGCTCTGTAAATTCTAAATCTCTATAGTAAAATTTTTCTAAACTTTATCCTCTGGTCTGTTGGTATCATTCATCAAAATTCCTAAGAATTCAGAAGCCACTAATTCAGTGGAAGTTCTGTGTGACCATGAGTGTCTGGCACCCTAGCTTTGGAATTATTGTCCAACCAAGAGCCTACAAAGGCTCCAACGTTCTCAATTCTAAAATCATAAATATGACTCCTCTGGTCAATTCCACAACCAATGGATAACAGCACAATGAGAGGCTAAAATTCTTCCCTTTGACAACTGGTCTCTTAGAGCTAATATGTACCATGGGAAAATTCTCAATTACTGCTTCACCATCACTCAGCCACTTCTAACAAGTCTTATGTCCACTAATCTACAGAGGCTTTTATACCCAACCCATGTGCCCAGCAGAGCATTTAAGTTTTCTGTGACTTTTATGGACATAACAATAATTAGAATTATAGGATTCAAGTCATAGTCCTGGCCAGAAGCAAGACCTAACAATCCACAAACCATGTAATGTGAGAGGTGAAATTCCTATCCATGCTTTGGTTGACACACCTGTAAACCATAAAAAAACACCACCACATAAAAGCTGCATGAGCCACTGAAATGCTGTCTGTGAAGCACTTAGCACAGAGACACCCGATGGATAACCTTACAGTAGCTATGAGAACCTGACATTCAGCTAGGGATGCAGCAGTTCTAAAGAACCACTCCCCACACCTCATACCTGATGCTCACATTCTAGGGCCTTGGGTTGAATCACACCATGAACTTCCTGGTTCTCTAGTTTGCAAACTAGGGGGACTTGTTGGGTCTCTAAAACCAAGTGAGCCAATTCCTATAATAGAACTCTTTCATCCATCCACCCACCCATCAGCCTATTAGTTCTGTTTCTTTGAAGAACCCTAGTACACCTGTGGGTGAGGTAACTCACTTGTGGTTACACCAAAAGTAAAACCAGCCAATCTCAAAACTCACTTGCCCAATGCTTAGGAGGTATTTTCTGAAATCCTTGTCTTAGAAAACAATAATGAGGACAAGGCTTGGATCTTTAGCTTTACTTTACTCTCTTGCAATATTCCAACAAAAACTACTGCATCATTGGAAAATAAAGTCTGATTCAGAATCAAGCATGACGATAAAAGTTCACGTAGTTTCGTAGGCTAGTGAAATAGCACATAAGTTAAAGAGCATGAAGAATCCGAATGAGCCATGGAAGAGAGCCATGGAGTGACTTGCCAGGGAGAGTCTGTCTGTCACAGGCCACAGGTCCTGGGGACCCATGCTGTCCTTCCCATAAGGCTGCCACCACCTGCTCACATGTTCTAGGGATTGACACTTAGGACAAAGCACTTCCTATTTTCTCTTTCACACTTGCTACACATGTCAACAGCAGAATGCCTCCAATTTAAAAGATTTCATAATCACTGAAAGGGTGAAAGATGGAAATGCAAACACAAGAAGCAATACAAAGATTTTTAAAAAGCAGAAAAGAACTAAAATTAAGTATTACAAAGTTCTTGCAATCATGATCACAGCATGTGATTGCTAACTTCTGGCTAAGCTGATAGACAAGGGCTTTTGTAGTTGTTTTGATTACTTTATCAACTGTGGAAAGAATTCAAATACCTAGTCCAAGGCCTGGTTCAAACACACAAAAAGGATTCAAATTCAAAACTGTATTTTCTCACCAACAAAAAGCCCTGAAAAATCAAATCTCTGGGAAAATATTAGCTAAAGTCTCCAGCAAAAAATAACCTAATACACAACCACTATTTCTCATGGATTCATGCTAGATGGCACCCAAGAGCCTCCTCTCAAAAGCATCTCCAGGTGCCTTACCTGATCAGTCTACCTTCGCAGAAAAAGCATGGAGTCATGCTAGCCTGTTTCTCCTAAGAGCTTCACAACCCAAATTACATGCGGATAAAAGGTCAGTTTCAGTTGCTGAAATTCAATAAGCAGGTAGTGTGTTACCAAATCTGCCAAACTAAAGGGACAAAGTAAAGAGATAGATGTAGTAGAATCATCAGGAAAGGGTCAAATCTAAGCAGATTCTGCAAAAGCACAGAAGAAACTAGACAGCATGGGCTAGAGGAGAAGTAAGAGGTAACGTATGAAGATCTGTGTAGCTAAGCTGTCGAAGGGAAGAAGGCTGCACTGCATTGTGCAATGAGGGATACATAGGGAATTTTTAAAAAATCTCCTTATTGACAGCTTTCGTAATCATGTATCATAAGCCATTATGATTCCCTCCCCACCCTTTCCCATATTGCTTCCCCCTCTCAATTAGTCTCTGATTTGTTTCGGTGTCATCATCTTTTCCTTCCATAATGTGTAGGTATTATCAGGCACTGGGAAGTCATGAATATCAAGGTCATTTTGTGTCTGGAAGTTTGTGTTGTAAGCAGTCCTACCCTTCCTTTGGCTTTTATTATTATTATTATTATATTAACATGTAACATGTAAAGAATTAGGTTTCAGGCTGGAGAGACAACTCAGTGCCTAAGGTAATTGCCTACAAAGTCTTACAACCCAAGTTCGATTCCCCAGGACACACTTAAAGCCAGATGCACAAAGTAGCACATTCATCATTCATTGGCAGGGGTTTTGAGGTCCTGGAAACAGACTCACTCTCTCTCACTCACACACAACTTCTCTCTTCCCTTGCAAATAAACAGAAAAGTATATTTTTAAAAAGAATTAGGTTTCATTATGGTGATTTCAAACATTTTTTCCCTTTCCCCCATTTTTCCCACTGCACTCCTTGGCCCCCCTTCTTTCTGCATTTTTACTGTTTCCTTTTGTCCTTTCCTGGCTTCTCATTGTTCTTGTTCCCCTCTTGTTGTCTCTGATCAGAAATCACAGCCCATACTCACTCACACCTCTTTATTTACATTCATGCAAACATTATAAGTTTGGATCCATATATATGAGAGAAGTGTTTAACAGAGAAAGGACACGGCTGCGTATGCCAATGAGAACTATGATGAACCAGGAAAGAAGGTTAAGAGGAACGGTAAGGCATGCCTTCTGAAAAGGCAGCAAGGAGCTGGATCAAGGGCATTTCTCACTATCAGATAAAGACTGGGGAAGTTTGCATGCTGAAAGCTCCACCTTGAAAAATCATCCACCACAGATCCATCTCGTCTCACCTTAAGAATAACTTGAGATTCTCCACAAGCTTTACACCTGGCCAAATAGGCCAAATGTACAATGGTGGCATGTCTGTTATGAAGGAAACCAACTGCTCTCTTATTGAACTTAAGCCTTCTCCACGGGAGGGAACTAAACTCCTGCCTGGTACTGAAAAACCTAATCAAAAGCCTATGGCTGTGAAGGTCATCAGCTATAAGGGGAAACTACTGTTGTCTAGCTAAATGGATAATTACAACCACCAAATTAATCGCCCTCTAAATACTTATGTTTGAACACTTATATTAAGGCTGTTCTCACTTTTGGTTAGAGACGCTTCTCTTTGTCAGATGGTGGTGTGCTGAGAGGAAGGGCAATGGAGCGTTTAGCACTAAGTGAAACAGCTCTATTATACCCTCCAAGGCTCAGGGATCTGAGGAAGAGGTGGTGGAAAGAAGGGAGGACTACTTACCATACTGTAGTCCAGACGCACAGCGGCCTAGATAGTCATGATCTCACAGTAGCTAATGTTACCTACACAGGACCTGACTAACAGGAGTCAATGAATGGCATTAAAGTAGGAGAGAGAGAAGGGATTCAGTGAAGTGGGGATTGGGAGAGAGGAAAGGGAAGGTAGTGGGAGGGGATTATGATCATGGTATATATTTAAGAAAGTTATCAATAACAAAGAATAATGTGAGATGCCTCCCACCACCCCCCTCAGCATCTACTCCGGGGCTTCTTTCTACAGAGGTTTACTGAGAGCTTAGTACTAGGTGCCAAGGATACAGATCAGTGTGACTGTCATCAGTCCACAATCTGGTAAGACAGCAAGGACCGCAAAGCCAATCATTCCAAAAAGGCAGGACAGCTGTTAGGATGCAAGCCAAATGGAGGTAGGAGGTGGGCCCCAGGAAAGATGAGGTGGCCGAGCACTGTCCACCTAGGGTAGACTGCACAGCCCATGCTGACACCAGGAATGTCTAGAATTCTGAAGCTGAGCTGTCAGAGTTTGCACTTGGGTTTGTAGAAAAACAGAGGCAGCTTTCAAAAAGAAAAAGGAAGAATCTATTAGAAAGGAAATCTTATACATTGCTCTATTCAATAAACATAGCAATTTCTCTTCACCTTTTTCATAATAAGTTGGGAAAACTGTACAAAGAATGCTAAAAATCAATCTAATTATAATTAGACTTAGATTCAAAACTAAGCCTTCATTCAGTTCCATGTCTAAGGCTGCTCACTTTCCTTCCATTAAATCTAAGGAGAATGTAGACTGTAATGTCATTCCTGGAACGACCTCCGCCCAGCCTTCTCCTTCACCCTCAACCCGAGGCCAGCACAGGAGTCCTTATTAAATGCTTGTCTCTGCAGCAGGTGCTCCCCACAGAGGAGCAGACCTGTCTCTGATGCCTTGGTGGGAGAGGTGAAGCTCAGATGAAGCCAGTCACTTGGAACCACACAGTCTGAGAAATGTCTTCATATCAGAAGTTACAAGAGTAACTCACATTTACCAATCACATACAAAGCCCAGAGCTTGGGGACTGGGAAGCAAGGGGCTGAGATCAGGAGTTAGAAGATGCTAGGGAGCCTCCACTTCTCTCCAGCCCTGAAAGGGGCATGTTTAGTCCTCAAGTGGAAAGACATCTGTGCCTGCAAATAGAGTTGTTCAACAGGTGGGGGGGTAGCACTTACACACAAAGCCAGCAACCCTACAGATTGTTCCACTCTGCGGCTTGGCATCAGGCAAACTCATAAATGGGTTTGATAAAAGTGCTTGACCAACTGTGAGGATGACAATTCCACCGCCTTTGTGTAGCATGTCTAACTGTACAGACCTGCCCTCCACAGCAATCTCTCAGGAAGAAAAGATCCCAAATATGTGCAAGGAAAATATCATGAAACTTAAACTTAGTGGAAAAAATATGGGAAGGGGAAAAAGGATGAAAGAGACAAGATTTGTGTTTTGTTTTGTTTTAAGCTAAGAACCAAGAATATCAGCAACTGAACTGATAAGGAGCCAAAAGCAACTGGCAAATTCCTGAAAGTTGAGTTAATTCACAGCCTGGCAAACAAGTTATGTGCCCTGATTATCTCTTGCCATGGTCTCCCACACACCTGCCCACTGTGAAGTCAGCAATACAAGGAGGTCTACTGAAATTAAAAATGTTCAGTGAAGGTGGGCAATCACAAACGACCCTTCTATAGACATTTCAAAATTGTGGCAAACCTCCCTTGGAATACAAACTAAATATCTCTTTTTTCATTTACCAGACTAGAAAAGTTTATTTTTTAAAATTTTCCAGAGAAAGTACATGCATAGAAAATGAGGCCAGTAATGTAAAGAAGCAAATCTCTTATTTTAAATCTAAGGAAAGGATTAAATAGACATTGAGCAGGGACTATATTTGTCCCAAACCAAATACACAGCAGGCTCTCGAATGCCAGTTAGACAAATGCTGGCAGTTGTTAGGCCCTATCAAGTTTATTCCTTTAGCTTCTCAATGCATGTCTACCACCTCACGATCCTTGCCTTGCAGCTTGCGATGACACCCAGCACCTCATTATAGGAAGCCATTCCTGGCTCCTATGAACAAGGCTCCAGCCTGCAGCACTCAGCTATCTGTCGCAGAGATGACCTCAGGGATGGCACTTAATTTCATCCCTCAGCTCCACTTGGAATAGCCCCTCCCTCCATGGAGGCAGCTTCTCTCCTTTTGCTCCTTGGCTCTTCCACCTTCTTTCTCTGTGGCAGGTTACAGTTGGGGTCTTCAGGTAACACTTCAAGCTGCTGGGATCCTGCACAGTGAGTTTTCACTTTAGATGGATGACACTGGAATCGCTGAAAAATATCAATGTCTGGAGCTCCATCCCTGAATAATTATATAGGAACAGGGGACAGTGGTCCAGAAATTAATGTTACCTGTTGATGCAAATGAAATGTACTTTCCCAACTAGGCTACAGGAAACTGAAGACAGCTGGTCTCTCTAACCAGCTTAACAGTTATAGGCCTGGACTGGAGTCAAGCCTAAAGAATCCTTAATCAGCTTATTTTGGCATGTCACCCAACATCATCATCTATGTGTACCATGTCATGAGGTGAAAAGATCATGGAAAGACTTGGCTACGTGCTTCGAAGATAGACATGAAAGAGAACTCAATGATGGTCATGAAATATAAAGATTCACCACTGGGTCCCTTTAGCAAGGTCCTTCCTAAAGCAGTTGTGCAAATTCCCCTTTGGAAACTCCTTAACATTTCTAAAACCCTCAAGCTATGCTTCTGTATGCCCTTTCTCCTTAGCAGACAGAGTGTGACAATGGGGCAAAATGCAGGGTAAGTCACATCATGAAGAACTGGGCAGTCACAGGTACCAAAGGAGATATGACAGCTATTGTACAGCTAAAAAGGAAGTGGAGAAACTCTAGAATGGTAATATATAAGATTAGGATATTGATGTAACAGGCCAAAAACAGTCAAGTCTAGCGACAGGGAGTCACCTGCATTATCCTGACACCACCACAAATACTGGCTGGTTATCTGCTCATGCATCCAAGTCGTTTATAAACCAGGACACCTGCCGACAAGATGGCCACTAGAGAACAGTGATGGTCAGAAGGAAAGTCTTCCTTTGGACAGTCCTCACTGTTCATGGGAAGTCTCAGAGTCAAACCTGAATGTGCAGCTTGCAGACAAGCAGAAAAAGGAAGATGAGCCTCAGGTAGAAAAGAAGGCTGTGTATTGGGGTTGGGGTCTTGCACTTGTCCCCTCCAGGCTCTAGACAGGAAGAACTGAAGGACAAGAAATGTTTCGGTAAGTAAAGAGCAAATGCAAAGCCAGATAGCTCCTGTTCTGTGCTCAGTACGGAACTAAAAGTGACCAAGATACACAGCAGGGGACACTGCTATATGACAGCAACCAGCACGAGAAGATGTGCACACCTGTGCAATAGTAGCACTCAACCATGCAACCTGGATGGATAATCAAGGGCTCTCTGATTGCCTAAGAAATCCACTCAATGGCAAGGAACCCATAGCTGGAACTGGGATCCAAGACAAACTCCAATGGAAACCAAGAATCTGGACTCCAAGGGGAAGCCTCCACTAGCCATGGGCCTAAAGAGAGACTACACACTAAAAAGGACTTAAAACTCACCCCTCATGACTCTGGGAACTTTGCAGAGGAGGGGGCAGAAAGATTATAAAAGCCATGGAAGGGGGAATATCCAGAGATATTGCACTCCCCTCCCCCACCATGACTGACTGCTGCTGGAACAACACATATCCCTTAATCCCCATGAAGCACACCAGCCATCCCATGGAGGAGATCCCTCAGTGGAATGGGAGCAAGGAGGAGGGAAACAGAGGTACCAACACATGATTTGTGCATACAAAGTTTCTGCTTAACAATAATAATAATAAGCATATTGAGTTGTAAATTTAGCCAGGCAACAATTTAAAACTTATGGAGCAAGTTTATATCTATAGCTTCATAATCTCTGTGAAAACTGAATTAACATGCTACTAACACTAAACAAAGAATCAATCTGAATTTGTCTGTTTACAGGAAAAAATGTAGACACAATATTGAATTAGTTATATATTCTCTGGACTTAAGATTCCCGCATAGGGTCAAGCCAGTACAGAAAACAATTGCATTCCAAGAAGCAGCTGAGTGAATTAAAAGTCACTGAGTATTCTTAGCTGGGTGGTACTGCAGGCTTGTCACTCAGGAGGCCCAGGCAAGAGGACTGCTCCTCTGAGTTCGAGGCCAGCCACAGCTATGTAGTGAGACCCTGACTCAGAAAAAATAAACAAGAAAGAACCCTTCCTGAATCACTTTCTGAGTTTCTTTCCAAGGGTTTTACTTCTGTCTTCTGCCTGCTTTTTAACATCTTTACAGGCTCCTGGGGACAGAAGTGGGAACAACGGTGGAACAAATCTCTCCAAACGTTCCTGTGTTCCTTTTTGTCTGGGACGGCATACTGCCAAACCCACCAACTTCTCTCCTCTATTCCAGATGCTGTAGGACTCCAAGCAGGCCAGAAGCAACAGGGTTCAGAGGCTGGGTCCTGCAAAACCTTGTCATCATATCAAAAAGACCCAGCGCTTACATCCAAGGAATGAATGCCTAAGTCTGCCCCAAATTCTGCAGTATTTCTAAGTTCTATTCCTGATAGGAATTTAGGCTGCTTTACAAGATCAAGTAGGCCGAATGTAACTTTAGAGACATTTAATACACCCATTTTTGAATCAAGGGTCCCACAGCTATGCATTATTGAACCAACCTAAATAAACAACTGATCTCACTTAACAAGGTAAAAAATCTGAATTCACATCCCTCTTTCATCCCCGACTTTTCTTGATTTTCCACTGTCCTGTATCTTTGTTAGCAGTACCTTTGCCAGAGAAGGACAATTACATGCCCGCCCATTTTCCAAGCGCTACACTAGGACAGGCCTCAGAGTCCTTCCCTTAAAGAGGACAACATCCAGTAGCACAGAAAGTGACATAGCTCAGCTGTACAGTGCGGGGTTAGCCTGCATGAGGCCCTGGGTCTGATCCCCAACAAGGAATTGAGAGGAGGGAGGGGAAGGAGGAAGAAGAGGGACAGAAAGTGAGAGGAGGAAACCTGAAGAATTCACAGCAGCTGAGCTGGAGAGCAAAGGATCCAGAACTTACCACACATAGCATGAGTTCCAAGGCAAGTGTGAGTCTTAGCCAGGCTAACCACACCTCTGCTCGGGGAACAATGCATACACCTCCATCCTGCTTACTGCTGACTTTTCTGAGACTGAACTTTTGAGGAAAGCAGCACGTCTTATAGATCCCTGAGCCTTCATCACTAAGGCATGCCTACAGGACCCTGACTCAGAAAAGACAGCTGTAAGAATGAAAAATAATCTAGGCCAAATGCAGGAAAACCTGGGTTCCTGGCACCCTGATGGAACTCCAACCACCTCCCCTTCCTCTGTCTACCCTCCCGCCTGCCCTGGCAAGGAAGAAACTACCACCCACATGGAGC